>SNVD02011276.1:0-55750 GCA_013180625.2 Boswellia sacra | reverse complement strand
AGAGTAATCACTTCCATTAAAAAATGGGGGTCTAGAGATAGAAAGTCCCTCAACATATGAAATTGAATTAAAAGTTGCCATAGCTAAAAAATCGATTAAGATTTAAAAAATTGAGCAACCTTGCTCTGATACCACTTGTTGACCCAGGTATGGCAAACCAAGAGGGGGGGTGAATTGGGTTTTTATTATCAAAACGAATTAGAAAACTTTTCTTGAAAGATCAAAATTTATACTCTTTTTTGGAATGAAGGTGAAGAAGATGAAATTAGAATTTAATCAAGTAATGCATCAAACGAATAATAACAATGATGAACATCACAAGTGCAAGTTAATTTAAGAGGAAAGGGATAAGAGAAGTGCAAACTCATTTTAACGTGTTTCTGCCAACCTTGCCTACGTCCACGGGCTCCCAAGGAAATAGCTCCACGAGCTAAGCTTCCACTAAGTTGTAGAATCTTTACAACTTGGCTTGATGAACAACCTCCCCAAGGCAACTTTCTTCAACTCTTGATAACACCACACCAAGAGTTCTTCTTGATGAACAACCTCCCCAAGGCAACTTCCTTCAACTCTTGATAACACCACACCAAGAGTTCTTCTTGATGAACAACCTCACCAAGGCAACTTCCTTCAACCCTTGGTAACACCACACCAAGAGTTCTTCTGATGAACAACCTCACCAAGGCAACTTCTTTCAACCCTTGATAACACTACACCAAGAGTTCTTCTCAAGGATACTATTATCCTTTACATAATATCTCACTCTCACCGCAAATACAAGAACAAAGATAATTTTTACACAAATTATAAATCGCCTGAAAAGAGTAGATAAAGAATATAAAAGCTCTATAAACTTGATATTTCTCTTGGCTTTTTTGCTTGATAAAATGCTTCTCTTTCACTTGTTGAATGCATGGGAGAATGGCTCCTTTTATAGGCAAATGAGATGAACTTAATCAAGTGAAGACACCATCTCCAAATTTTCTGCCCACCCTAAAAACCGTAATCTTGTCTGTCATTTTTGTCAATGTTCCGTTTGAAATTTGAAAATCTGCAAAACATAAAAGATCTTGCAATTTGAATAAGCTTTCCAACTCATCAAGAATCAAGTCATTTGGATATCTGTAGCTCAAGATATGGCCAAAACACCATTCGGTGCTCATGTGACTTGATTTTTCCTCCATGTGTCAGTCCACCGACTTGAATGATAATTCTGTCAGCCTTCCGTTTGAAATTTGAATTTCTTCAAAACATAAAAGATCTGCATATTTGAATAAGCTTTCCAAAACATTAAGAATCAAAGAATTTGGATATCTCTATCTTAAGATATGGCCAAAACACCATTCGGTGCTCATGTGAGTTGATTTTTCTTCTTTGTGTCAGTCCACCGAATTGCATGTCAATTATGTCGGCCTTCTGTTTGAAATTTGAATTTTTTCAAAACATATGAAATGTTTCTCATTAAGTCATATTTCCAATGCCGCAAGAATCAAGTCATTTTGATTTTTCTACCTCAAGATATGTCCAAAGGAGTATTCGGTGCTCATGTCAGCTGCTTCCATTTGTCTTTCAACTTGCATGATGATTTGGACATCCTTGCACTTGAAATTTGAATTTCATTAAAACATATGAAAAGTTATAAATTGAGTAAGCTTTCCAAAGGCTTAAGAATCACGTCATTTGGATATATGTAGAGATATATATGACCAATTGATTGAACATTGCTCATGTGTCACATTCCTTGAATCAATCCTTGTTCTTAAACTTTGGTGCCTTTAACATGTAGTCTTCTCCTTAGCTTCAACACTTCATTTTAATAAGCCTCTTCTTGATTTTAAAATTATTTCAATGATCTTACTCTTGCACATAAATAAACATGTTAGTAAATCTCAATTAATCAATGTGTATTGTTATCATCAAAATTATCATGTAGCCTTAGGGCTAACAGTTGGGTGCCTTGGGCTTGGGAGGTGAAGCGGAGAGGTGAAGGGGGAGAACAATGATGAATAAAAAAATAAAAAAAATTAATGTTTTGTTTTTATTTGAATAAATTTTTTTACTTATATATAGGGATAAAAAAGTATTTTCGTGCTTTCCTTAATGATTTAAGTAACAAAAAATATTAAATGATGATTTTAATACAAGTTCAGAGGTGTAATTGATTAAAAATGCATAGTTATTCTCTGCTTGAAATTAGGTTAAAACTCGATACATTATCCCCTTTTATATTTCTTTCTTAAAATTAAAAAAAAAAATTCAAGTTTGACAATTCTCTTTTCTTTTTCCTCACTACTTGAGCTACTTGAGGCATACAATAATATAGGTTGATATTATATTGTAATTAACTTTTAATAGCTTATTCATAAATAGAATTTTAGTTTTCTATTTTCATTTATTTAATTTTACATAAATTATATGTTTTATTTTATATAAATATATTTTATAGTAAAAAAAACCTAGTAATGGTAATGACTGCCTTTTTCTAATAATTTGAAGTAAAATTATATATTATATTTTTATCATGTCTTTCTTCTTATTTTTTATTTATTTACAATAATTAGATTTAAAAAATGATAAATATATTTTGAAAAAATTATGTGAGAGACTTTTATTTTATTTCATTGGTTTGTAGTTTTTTTGGGATAAAAAGTAATGTATGTTATAAAATAATATTTCTTGAATAGTTATTGAGAGATATTTTAAAAGGAAAACTAGTTTGAGTTGGCATCAAATTCATAGAAAATTAACTTTTTATCATTTCGAACAATTATAGTCATAATGTCTCTCATTTAGCCGTATTCTTTTTATTTGTTAAATTTTATTATATTTTTAAAGTTTATTAACTAAGTTATAAATATTAAAATATTAATGATGCCCCTTTCAAAAAAATTATGAGTCCGCCACTAGTCCAATCTATTGGCCTTTCGATTGGAAGTACTTACATTTCTTATATGTAAACTATTTGAGGATTTTGACATATATCAAAGAATCATAGTTATTGGCATATGCATTGCACAACTACCCCTTGGTTTTTTTTTTTTTTTTTCTGTTAATATTTGTCGTTTTCCTAATCGTTGGTTTCTAGGTTCTTCATTTATTTTTAGAATCAATAACCATTAAAGCTTTGGTCTCTTATTATAGTTGATGCCACTTTTTTTTATATTTTATTTGATAAGACATTATTACAATGACAAAGCCATGCAATAAAGGTTTGCATACTTTGCTTAACCTTAAACATTAATAAATTGATTGCTTAGTAACTTAACAAGAATTAGCATACTTTTTCTATAAAAATAAAGTAAAATATTAACAATATAATAAAACAAGTTTGGCTAATTTGAACTTAATTTTTATATTGTTTAGATTTTATATTTTGAGAAATCATATATAAAAGACATTGAGAAAAATAACTAGGGATGACAAAATCCCGGGGCTGGGCCAGGGGACCCTTGTCCCTGGCAAGTAATTCAATTCCTCGTCCTCAAAAATTTTCCCAAAAATTCCAAGGTTGGGATAGGGCTGAGGAATTCTATTCCAGGGCCGGGGAGTTGAATTTCCCAAGTTATTCCCTTTTTTTTTAAATTTCCTGCATGAAAACAGTTACTACTTGTATTGTGTTTATATTTAATACTCAAATTATGTCTGTGGCTTGGTGGTGCTTGGGGGCCCTTCACTCTCCCCTGAATCGAGGTTCAAGTTGCCCTAATGATGCTAATGTTTATTATTTTTGTTAATATTATGTTTATAATTTATTTCTATCGAATTGAATGCCTAAAAGACGTGTGGGCTGGTGGTGCTTGAAGGTCTTCATCCTCTCTTGAACCTAGGTTCAAGTCGCCCTAGACACATTAATGCCTATTTTTATTATTTTTGTTAATATTATGTTTATAATTTTTTCTATTGAATTATACATTGGTTTCCCGCATATTAATTTTTTATTAAATTATTAAATCTAGCTTCATTATATTTGTAATTTCTTTATTTGTATTAATTTTTTTAATTAAGTTTGTCAATTATTAACTAAAATATCAATGATGAAAATACATATAAGAAATCATTAATTTAAAGTTGAAGTTCAATTAACAATAACATAAGATAAATAATAATTTGAAAAATCGAAACATTAACATCTAATTTTAGGGTTTTTTTAATTATTAGGATTTATGATTCCTTTTGTATACAAGTATTGAAATTGGGTTTTGTATTCGGGCTGGGCTTATACTTTTGGGCCGTGGGTTGGATATGATAATTAAAATTATTGGAATTGTGGGTTGGGCTTTTAAATTTTATAAATTAAATTTACATATATAATTTATTATTCCAGTCTGGGTCTGGGCCAGGAGCATGATCCCGACCCCGGACAGTCCCCAGAATAATATTCCCTGGCCCCCGCCTTAATCCCTGGAATTCCGGGTACTTCTTCTGACATTACTGGGTCGGAGAGCCGGGTACCCAAACCCGTCTGGGTACAATTGCCATCCCTACAAATAACATATCAAATAAATCATGTTTGACACATTATTTAATACAACCATCAACTACCTACATTTATGAATAAGAGAGAAGTTTACTAGTAGTGTTATAAAATATGTAAGAGTAGTGTTTATTCATCAATGGGTGTCACATGAGCATGCACTTTAAAGTCGTAGTTAACAAATAAATATATTAAAGTAATAGTTGAAAAAATAAATAAGTAAAAGTTAATTGATTGCCAACATATAGAAATCATATAAATATAAGTTTTACACATTGTTTAAAATAATTTTTTTTAGTTTAAGTAATCCCATCACATAAAAAATCAAAAACATATATTTACATTTTAAGGATTAATTTTCATACCAAGTGAGGTATACATACAGCTAATAGATTGGAAATAATTTTTCTCACTTGGATTGAAATCTCACTGTTGAACTATGTCCAACGGCTAACGGCTGAGATGGCCAAAAAAATTCGAAAAGAAAAAAGAAATAGGCTACGTTTGTAGGCTTTTCAAGCTCTCTTTTTATTTTTATATTTTTCCATGTTCACTAAGTTTATTGGAGTTTGAATATTACATTTGCAAGAAAGTTATAAAATCTATATGATACAAATTAATTTGCAAGATAGGTAAAAATGAAAATTTAACTAAATATATTTTAATAAATAATTGGTATGGATTAATCCAATGATTTTAATTATGATTGAGAGACTCAAAAGTAACAGACAAAAGCTTCTAATGGAGGTGCAGTTTTTGCTTTTATCCTTATTGTTATATAATAAGAATATGTTTTGGCGTGCATCCACATGCTTGAGGCAAATATTAATTAGCACCTGATGTGCTACTTGTCTTCAATTTTATTGAAATTATGCCACAATACTTGAAATCTAAATATGGTGAAAACTCAAAAGTCATTATTGTCCATGACTAGTTTGTTGAACTAAAATTTTGCACTTTTAAATATTTATCGGGCAATAGAAAAGATTAAAGCAACCAAGAACAAGTCATAACAAAGTTAGTAAATAGTGATTCAATAATAAAATGAAAACACAAGTTCTCTTTTGCTGACACGTTCTTTTGATATATATATATATATATATATATATATATATATATATATATATTATACTTCAATTTTTGATCTCAAATCTGGAAATTTGTTGACACAAGAAGCATCATCTCTCTCTCCTTATATTCATTATGTGCTCATTGTAATAGCATGAAACTAAATTAGCTTAGTTCCAGCTCAATGGACTTTTGGTGTAACTTCTTACAAAGGTAGTCTTCTTTTTTAGTTGAGTTTTCTAGAGTTATATTAAGAGAATTTTGTAGGATTTTTTCTGTACAAAGAGAATTCAATTGGTAAGGTATAAGCTTGTAATGTACAAAAGAGCTTTTTGGAGTTATTTAGAGAACCTAGTGTGTTTCTCTTCTTCTCCCTTACTATTTTTTATTTTTATCGAATCAATTTTGTTTAAAACATTTAATAATTTTTGAAACTTTCTTCCATGATTTTTACAGGTGGTCATACAAGTATCTTCTTATGTATTGTAATTCTAATCGTCCTTTTAAATGTTATAACCTATTAGTTAAAAGTGAACTTGTATGTAATATTGAATCTGTTACATGTACTTTTATGTAAGTATTTAGAAGTGAACAATTTGTTCAACACATATGTTGAAATTCTTATGTTGGAATTACTAAACTTCATGAATATAAGATTTGTATATTTGTTTCTTGTTTATTGTGTTTTAGTAGCATCTGGATGTTTCTATAATTGCATATATATGTATATATTTTTATATTATATAAAAACCCAGATTTCAAGAAAAATAAAATAAAATACATGACAGCTTAAATTTAAAAAAAAGACATGTATTATATATTTTTTTAATTAATCAAACTACTTGTCGATTAAAAAATGACACCAACTATAAATTACAAATAACATGTCGGTTACTGGCCGACAAAGAGATACATGTCGGTTACTAACAAACACGTATTTTGGAAGAGTGACACGTATGACCAAGTTAAAATAGAACTAAATGTCAATTACTAGCCGACAAAGCCATACATGTCGGTTTCTAATGGACACGTATTCTGGAAAAATGACATGTATGACCATTTTCTTACCTAGATTCTTTTTGTCTACCTAATTACATGAATCTTCATGTTGGTTTGATGAACCGATATGTGTAGGAATACGTGTCAAGTCACTTTGTGTTGCAAGTAAACCGACATATAAAAGTTTACATGTCAGTTTTGGGCTGACATGTAAGAAATTTTTCTTATAGTCATGGATGAGATTTTGTAAGGACTTATTTAATATATACACAGACTTTACGCTCTTTTTCCCCCACGTTCTCTTTTGCATCATGTTTAGACATGATAGTGTTTAATATAGCAATCAAGCATCAGAAAGAGATAATTGAGAGGGAATAGCTAACCAATTTGATCGTTGAGGCATGAGATAAATTGTTTGGGTTCTTGTTGTATGCTTTTGATGCCAATCATAGCTAAAGAAGAGACCATCCCATTGTTATGCATCCAATGGTATCATCAACAATTAATTCTAGGTAAAAAGACTGAGCATCAGTCTATCATATATCCCCTTATTTTATATCCATTGATGCAGATAGTTTGTGCCTCAATTTAATTCACATGTATGACTTAAAACTTGGTAACTGGCAACTGCAGATCATGCTTTCAAAAGTGTAACTCATAAATTGATTTAATTTAGATCATGTTTTAATTTTTAATGGAAGAAGAAATTACACTGAATCAAACTCCAATCAAAACAATTTCATGTAGTAATAAATAATTGAAAAGATACAAAAAAGTTTGTAAAAAATTATTTACCTTCTACCATTCTCCTACCCTCGTTAGATTAACATCTTTTCTCTCTCCTCTAGGCAGATCCAGATATCCTACCAGTATTCCATCCAAAAAATAGTCCAAAGAGACAAGAAATATTGTTGATTGGTAGAAACTGACAAGAAACTTACATGTTTAGAAGAAAACAACAATATATGTCATTTATGAAAGACAAAAAGAAAAAAAAAACAGTCACAAAGCATCATAATTAACCAGAATCACCCATTATAGATACTAGATTTTTGAAGCCCGATGATGAAACAAAGATGAATATTGAGGAGTAGAAATGACCAAAGTGACATTGGAAGCAAAGAGAAGAGAGTCGAGAAGAAATCGACCAAAAGCTTTAAAAATTGACACATGATTTTGGAAAATCACTCAAATTAATCTAGAAGGAATCTGATGATGATTCATATACTGTTGTGAAGCTACGGATGTCTAGTTTTCACAAAATTTTACGAATCACAAATCAGAGTTGAACACGAAGAGTTGCACGCGATCGAACAGACAAAGGTCAGAGGAGACTACATTGCAAAAAGAGAAAAAAAAGGATTAGTGGGCCACCACTAGCTGGGAGTGGATGGAATAGCTGGTCGGTTATCCTACCACTTGTCGGCGGTCCTCCCATAGCCATTCGGTTGTCCTCTCCTCACTTTCACTTCCATTTTTTATTTCTTCCTTCCTTTTTCAATTTCCACCTCCAGCTACATAAATATCCCCTCTCCTCACTTTCACTTCCATCTAGAAATCCTCTCTCTCTCCCTCTAAGACATACTTGAGAATTCAAGGGGTCTTTTCTAGTTTAATATTTTTTAGGCGTTCATATTGCTCTAACCCAGAAAGGGTACGTCTTGAGAGTAGTTCTCTCCTCTTCCTCCTCTTTTCTTGTTAAATTTTCTTGTTCAGAATGAAGCATGTTTAGGTTTATTTATACTTAGAATGAGCATGATTAGAGTTTATAGAATTGTTTAACTATTTATTTGTCTCGCAAGATGAAAATGCTTGTCAAGGTAAGTCATCTTTCCAATCTTTATTCAGAAACATGAATAAAGATTTTATTTCTTGTTTAATGCTTAGAATAATGTTTAAAAACATATGCTTAGAATCATGCTTAGGAGCACATGATTAGAATCATGCTAAGAATCAAACTTATGATGAATTGCTTTGAAGCATGCTAGGAAATAGCATAGAATTAGACAAGAATTACCTTAGTTGGTTGAAATTGCCATGATTACCATGAATTAGGCTAGAAATGCCATGATTTGCCATGATTGATGTAATTAGACTAGAAATGTCATCTCTAGTATAGAATTGCTATTTAGAATTGTTGTGAATAGGTTAGAATTGTCATGACTAGGTAGAACTACCATAATAGAATTATCAAATCTAGATAGAATTGCCATGATTTTAGTTTATGGCTTTAATTAGAATTTCTATTAATTTGTTATAAATATACCATGCTTAGAAATATGATTGAATGATGTCATGAAGTGGTGGTAGACTCACATTGATGGATTGATGGTGAAGGACCATCACTTAGAATGAATGTATGAATACGAATATATATATATATATATATATATTATATCTATATATAGGTATATATACATATATATGTATATATACATATATATCTATATATATCTATATATATCTATATCTATATAGCTTATAATATCTAGATATATGTATAATATATGTATGTATATATATGTATATATATGTTGTATATATATGTATATATACATACATATATATATATTATATATATAATATACTTATATATATATATATATATATACATATATATATATATATATATTATATATATATATATATATATATAGGGCTGAAAGAGGCTTGATAAGTATTGAATAGACTCACATATGGTGGTGAGTAATTCACTATTTATCGAATCTCAAATTGATTGTTTATATTTGAATTACATGAATATTCCATGAATGAATGTATATTTTGATGTGTTTAGAAGTATAATTTACTTTATTTTTTGAAGGACAATGTAATCATATCCTCTATCCCCTATGTTTGAAATGATATGTAACTATATTCTCCTCATCTCTTTCTTTATATGAATATACAATAGTCTTGATTGAAAATCACCTTATATGTCTTTAAGAAGATAAAATTGAATAATGTATGCATAAAACGAACAATTTAAGCGAACTGTATAACAATAGAAGCTATTCCTATTTGGTACACCCTAGTGGAGGTTGGATTTAGATCCGGCCAAGGCAAGTGGCTCGAACCCAACTTCCCAAACACATCTCAAAAAGGATGAGGATAGTTTAGGTCCTGAAGCAAGGGATCAGATCGCCTCTATTCATTCGGAATTGAATAATTGAGTGGCACTCCATTCTTTAGACATGCTCAAGACTCATTTATGTTCTTGTAAGTTCTCTTAAGTCTCAAAAGAGGCTTTGACACAGTATCATGGTTTCAAATGCTCTAGCAGAAAGAAAGCCCCATTAACACTCACACTAAAAAGAAAAATTAATACGAATTAATTTTAATGCTTTGAAACACACACACACACACACACACACACACACTAATAAAATATGGCAAACAAGAAAGAAATGACAATTCTTACTTCACTACTCTAATGAAATCTGAGGTCCAAAGCCCAGAAACTACAGGTTCTCCAATCACCCTCTGCCCTGTATTTTTTAAACTCAGAGGAATTACTACTACCTAATGGTGTAAAATCAGCAAAACATTACTCATGACTGGTGATGTTTAAAATATAATTTAGATATCTGCACATTTTAGCAAATATCATAAAATGATAACTTGAACCAGAGACATAAAAGAAGATTACCAGCCAAGACTCAACTCATTTCTATACTTACAAAATAACATCAAAATCAAACAAATCATCTAAAAAAGATTAATTTTAACAAATCAAATATAAAAAAATAAAAAAAATTTATATAAACTTTTGCAGAAATGGCAACCAAATGCAGTAGACTGAACATGCAAGAAGAAATCACAACAAATTCAAGGTAGATTTTGAGAAAAATCTAAGCATTGTTTGATCAACACAAATAAAACAAAACTTTAAAAGACTTTACTGATCAATCAAAGCTCTATCTCATAAGATCTTTTAATAAAAATCAAACAGATCTGCATTCTTCTATGACTTTGACGTGGAGTGATGACCGATGACAACTCTAGTATGTCGGAGGAAGAGGAAGAGGAAGAGGAAGGCTTTGGAGAGTTGCACTCATGCTTTGATTTCTGCTTTCTCAAATCTCATTTGCATGCATCCTTGGAAAGGGAAAGAAAAGAAGAGAAGAGAAGCCGAAATTGAAAATGAAATTAAGCGTTAGCTTTTGAAATGGTTTTTTTTTTAAAAAATGTCATTTGCGTCTGTTTGTTTACTGTCTTATTAGGTAGACATGTGTCTTATGGTTATCCATTTATGGCTGCTACTTAATGTCATTGTTAATGAGGTGCCATAAATAACTTAATTTTTTGTAGTGGCGATGTGAGCCTAGGATGAAGTTCACTTTAAGAGAAAAATTTAGAAAGGTAAAGGCAATTTACGTCAAATGACCATTCAAGATGTCATGAACCCATTTTTTCTTTTGTCTAATTCTAACCCTTTGTAGGAGAGGAAATCAAAAACCAATTTAGCCCTAAAAGTTAAAAGTATAACAAAAATGCTCATAACCTTGATTGATTATTTTGTGCTAAAACCCACACTATAACAAATTTTCTTATATTTGACCCTTTTTTTTGTCAAATATGGGCCAAACAAGGTTTTGACTTTATGATATCAATAATACTACACTTACAAAGTTGTATACAAAATTGATGTTGCATCAAGTAAACAGCAAGATTAATATGAGCTGCTAATGTAATAAATGCTGATGAGTTATGTGGCATTGAATGAATAGTACTACATCAACTTTGTATACAAACTTTTGTATATAAATTTTGTAAGTGTAGCTAGATTACTCTTATGATATACAATAATTGTCTACATACTTAATGTTATGATGTTACTATATATATTAAATAAAATAAAATGGACTTAACTTTCTTATGAAGCTCATTGAATTTATCGAAGTCATTAAAGCTTAATACTTGCACAAACATGATGAATTAACGTCGCAACTTCCTATTTTGAAATTTTAGTCCAGTCTTTAACTTGTAATAGAGCATATTTCCTGATAATGCAACCTAAATTAGTAATGCAGTATTGATTGTTCTTTTTCACCGCTCACATCGTATATTTAGGGATCTTCACCTTAGTCTTATTACCTAGTTATTTCTTTTTGGTAACTCAAGATGTCCTATGATTTGAGGTTGTGTTGTTGATGCAATGGTTTTTTTTTTTTTAAGTGTGATATTCATAGGTTTGTAGTTCCAGTTTTGATGGTCAAAATTTTAATGTTGATATGAGCTTTTTTCCTATTCACTGTGATTCCATTTAGGATGAAATAACGAGATTGAGATGAGAGCTAATTGTTTAGATGAGATTCTTTCTGTCATGTCATTTGATCAAACAAGATGATTTTGTCGTTCATTAATTTTTTTGTTCAATTAATGAACAAAGTTTTCATAGAAAAATATTTTTGAATATTTAATTAGTTAATATCACTTACTATCCTTAGGTTTTCACAAAATATCACTTTGGATGTAACTTTTCTAAATTTTATCAGCATCTACCGTTTTTTGAAAATTCATCATATTCCTCCTTACTAACGGTTTTTATTAACTCAAGGATTACTTAAGAGACTTAAAAATGGAATAGAGGGACCACTCCTTCCTCATGCTTTACTTTCACTGCAGGCCTTTTCTCCGTTTGAGCCACTTTGAACTTCCACTTTTGAAAAACCTTCCGGATTCCTCTCTTTGTACGACATCTTTAAAAATCTGTTAATCTCTTTCTTTCGCTTATCATCTCTTGCTATAATTTCATGGACAATGAATTCAACTATTACCCATTATTTTTTCTACATCCAATTATAGTGTACAAACTCACATTATAAAACCACAAAACCATGAAATGATATATATTAACATAGAGTAATGCTACATTTGAATCCATTTATAGCCAACTCTCCTTACAAACTGAGTTGACAAAATTTTACTGAAGGAGAAAAAAAAATGAGTAAGGATAATTATATCTCCAATAAAATTTTACCAACACATGTTGTAAGGAGAATTAGTTATAAATGGATTGCATGCGTAATATTATTCATTAATATTGGTAGACCTATTCTTAGGCCTAAGGGGCTGAACCCTAATAGATAAAATAAAAATTTTTAGATTTCTTTATCTACAAGAAAATAGGCCTTTTACGGTGGGTCAAAACTGTGATAAAAAACTTTTTACGATGAGTATACGACGGTTTCAGCTCACCGTATAAAAGGATGACATAAAAAATCGTTTAACCTTTTACCGCGGTTTGGCTCAACGTAAAAGGCCTAGCTTTTACCGCGGTTCTGCAGCTTGCTGTAAATATTTGTGGTCTAACTCCACAATGGCTTAAAATTAGTTATCGCGGGCACCTAGCCCATCGTAAAAAGTTCACTGCAGTTCACAGAACCGCCTTATAATTAAAGTACGTATTGTTGTGGTATGTTCGGTAAGTTATTTACTGCAGTCATGGGCCTACCGTAGAAAATGAATAGTAGTAAGCTTAATGGGAAATGTAAACAGTAGAACTATTTTAAGGACTATTTAAAACATTTAAAGCATACCTAGCCTTTTATAAAACAGCATCGTTTTTGTTGGGTAGAATCAGTAGAACTATTTTCTGGCCCTTCTTTTGGTTCTCTCAACACCTGAATACAAAACATATAAACTATCTCAAAATAAAGATAATAATTAATAAGGAATCTATAAACCAAATCACTAAGTGCTTGCTTGACTTAGTCTACAATATGAGAGTTACAGAATTTAGAGGTACTATGTTAAAATAAAATAAAAACTAAAAAGTATACATGTTATTGTATGCCCATATCTCTTCGTAACAGATTTGTTGTGGTATTGTATTAAAGAAGGCTGTTGCCTGGTAGATGTATTAAATAGGTTGTTGCAGCAGGCAGCAGCTATTAATGCACATTTCAGAAAAGTGTAGAGAACCTCATTGGCTCGTACACTTGTTTTTCTGCTCAACTTTTCTTCTCCCTTGCTATCTAGCTAATAGGACAGAAGCCTATAATTCTTAAATAATGACTTAATTTCACCATGTAAACTCGGAACCTCACAGTCTATCAGGAGTGCTTATACTGCTTCAAACCTTCTCTCATTTTCTTAACCTTACAATAATGCTCTATAAGTTCTAGTCTAAGTCACTAACCAAATTCCAAACAATAAAAATATAGTAAGCTAAATGTGATTAGTATCAATCTACTTAAGCTACGTGCACAAACCATTTAACGATCAAAAATATCTCAATAAGAACAAACACTAACACAGGAGAATAAATAATTAGCAATCTAATTCAAAGCTCAGTATAAAACTTCAACCAACTAGTAAAAAAACAGCCAATACCTACTTTGATAAAATGCTCTCAAATCGAATTTCCAGTGTGAAGAGCTATTCAAATTGCAAGCCTCAACATAACTCAACAATCATCAAAGTTGCAGTGCATCTTGGATTTATATCCTACTCTCTTGACTGTTTTACTTTGCCACACTGCACAAGTCCATCAGATAACACAAACAATTCAACGATCTATCTCAACTTGAGCAGCAAAGCTATATTGAAGCAGCAAAGTTATACGAAAGATATCTTCAAGTTCAGTATATAAGAAAAGACTTGTGCTTGTTAAGGTTAGAGTTTGAGAAACGATGAGCAGCAGTTCTACGTCTCCTTTGCAAGAAAGCGTGCTTCCAAATCTAGAAAAAATAGCTGCCTAAAAATTAGCAGGAAAAAGAAAATCATCCTATTCGTAGATTCTATAAATTCTTGTAACTCCACAAAAATTATCAAGCATTAAAATAACTTCAGTTTGAATTGAATATAAAACAAAAAGTTTCATTGTAGCATTTAACAACAGAAATTTTACTATTACAGGAAATATAAAATTGATCACTATAAGTCAAGAAACATGATCATGATTTATGAACTCAGGTTGATAGAAAGACAAAAGCAATATAATAAAATAAATGCAAAATACGAAGTTGACAGTTTCAAGTTTTGAAGATATTAGAGTAATATATAATATTATAATCTAAGTGCACAGCAAGCAAACAAATGATAGCATTCCTTTCTTTTTTTATAATTATTGATCATCACTATCATTTGATAAATATTTTTATTGTTTGCAACATAGTATATTAAAACTGAGGAATTGGAATTGCTTGATCAGAACTAATGTCAAGAAGAGAAATAATCATATCTGACAATTGGCATATTATATCCAGGGAAGGCTTATCCTATAGCTCTGTCGCAACTAATAGGAAGCAGCCTGGCTCACGCTACTTTGAAATATCAGAACCCACTAATACTTTATTAGAAGATATCAAGGGGCAGATGGTTAAGTATGATTGGATGAATGAATAAAAGGGCCAAGTAGGGAAGGCCCAAAAGCAAGAATGCAAAGATAAATTTTAAATTGTTCTAAGTTCTAACAATCTAATCACCCAATTTGTACAAACCTAGATGCAAAGCTCAATTATATTCAAATAAGATTACATATTCTAAAGAATAAAATTAAACTATCGGCCTGATGAGTCAGACTATTACCCTTCCAATTGAAAGGAATTAAAAGAGAAAAAAATTTCATCAGCAACACATGCATCCTATAAAGCTTATGTAGTAAATGTAAAAATTAAAAATTAAAAAAAAAAATCTAGAACACATGCATTTGTAGGATAAAACAACTTAATATTATTAGGAGTACATTTGGATTGGATGTTGGACTCCAAATCTTTGATCTAGCCCAAAGTGATCGATGGAAAATTGGAGGCAAAATATTTGAAATGCAATGAAATGTAATTTTCCAGGTTCCCAAGTGATACCTGTACAGCTTAAGAAAACTTAGGAGAAAATTCCAATAACAACACTTTGAGCTCTATCTGTCCTTGTGATGACTTGCGCTCTGGAGAATCTATTCTTGTTGATTTTGGCACTGAAGTCATTTTTAATCACCAATTTTCTTCTCGAATCCTATATGCATGTATCTATAATCAAATTATTCAAAAAAAAAATTATAAAATTATATGACCTAATCCAAACCTCATAAACTATCCCTCCATATGGCAAAAATTTTGGGCACAATTTTCAATAGACTCACTACTGTAGATTCCAACATGTGAGTTAAAAGCCAAATAACTAGAAATCCTACCCTGCCAATGGTACGAGTACTTATAATTACAACAACACTAGTCATTTAAATAGAAAAATAAACAGATGTCGGTTGAATGCACCTAGTAGCAAAATTCTCAATGATTGGAACAACATAAAACTTTGAATATAAACTTTAGAATTTTTTTTTTATTTAACGATATAAACTCATAAAACTGAAAACAAAGTCAACAATTTTTATTCAATTAATCAGTGATGAGTGAGCTATGCCAGCAATCACTCCTCACTGATTGATTTATGAATAATTCAACAATAACCACCAACTCTGGGAAAATGATTTATTGGACAGACCCAGAGGACATGTTTGGCAGCCTACACTGTATTGTATAAAAACTTTACACTGTATTAATTTATACAATACTTATGTTTGGAACAAATTTTACATTGTATTAAATAATACACTACATAATTTAATGTAACATGTATTACATTATCTCATGCAGAGAAAAACCACTGCATTATCTTACACTACATAAAATTAATATAGTTTTTTAAAATTTTCAAATCACATCCCGATCTTCTCTTGCGTTTCTCTCATCTCCACCAACAACTCTCTCTCTCGTCTCCACCTTCGATGCTCTCTCATCTCTGCCTCCACGACACTCTCTCATCTCCATCGCTGTCGCCATCTTCATCACCGTCTCAGTCTTTCTCTCTCGTCTCCATCTTCAGGTACCTTCACCTCCCTCTCTCTATAAATTTCTCAAATTATTATCTCTACACTCTTTGCTAATCCTCTCACACTCATCTCCTACTATTGAATTTCGAATTTGATTATTTTCTAATCTGGGTATATGTTGATTATTTTGTCTCTGTAATCTTTGGTTCAATTTTATATGATTATGTTAATTTTTTGTTTCTGTTGATTTTTTATTTTTTGATTCTGTTAATTTAATTTATTTTGTGTGTATATATATGTTAATTCTTTCGTTTCTGATGTTGGTGTGGATTTGCTTTTGTGTCATCAAAAGCCTTGAGCTTTTTAGCTCGATCATATTCGTGATACACCCCCACACTCATTTTGGAATTTTGTGGAACATCTGGTATCAAAGGCCTCGAGTCAAAGGGACGATCAATGGGGCTTTGATTAGCTCCATATCAGCCCAATTTGGCCTGCAATCTCCTCTCTTGAGACCTGAAATGACTCTGGTATCAAATAAGTAGCCGCCTGCTAACTTGTTCTTATCTCCAAATTAGCTTCAGATGAATCTGTAGCAGAAAAAAAAAAAGAAGCCATCATCAGAGCTTCAATTAGTTATATGACATTTAAAAAAATAAACAAATGAATACAAATTCATGATGGTTTGGTGTTTTGCTTTTATTGTATGTGATGATTTATGCCTTCTATATAAATTATACTCATTTATTTGTCCAACACATGGGTGATAATGGCAACTGATTTATGCCTTCTGATACCTAGGAAAACCATTCTTGCAAGCTGAAACCTGCGCACATGGAACATCATATCATTATAACTTGATCATTTGATTTATTGTGTTAAACAGATTAATTATTAAAAATAAAAAGTATGATATTGAGTAAGATTTAGGAGAATAGGCAGCTGTGGCTGCGGATAAACTTGGTAACTCCATCACTTATGTGTTAAGAAACTAAATGTGAATGCTGCTCGTGCCTGTCGGCCATGATTAGTGCCAGGATTCTAGAGGATTTGTATGTATGTTTGTATGAAAAGCACGGATTCACATGCAAAAAAGGTCCCGTTGGCATAAACTAAGCCAACTTCTTAGTTTTAAATTTTGAGCGTGTTTCCATTAAGTGAAGTTGCTAATGTTCTCAAAGTAGAAGCCCCTCATTCGTGTCATAAATGTAAAACTGCTTTGACAATGCATTACAGAATGTAGCTGCTAAAAGTTCTTTTAAGTTTTATTCTAGAACCATGACAAGAATAAAGGGTTGGTGTCAAAAGCTGGCACAATACCACCCGGCTCATGTTTGATGCGAAGGAATTATTTTTATTTGCAAAAACAGAACAAAATAGAGAGGAAAACAGGGGATGAGATTAGATTAGGCTAGTGTTGGTTTAAGAACAAATGAGAAGACAACAAAAAAATTGAAACTTTTCCAGTGATTTTGGCTTTGAATTGTTCACAATGTACTTGTTTTTGCATGATACTAATTCCAACTTCAACTTCAACCACTCAATTTGCTACCAGTCAAGACCTACATTTGGACCTTGATGAGGTCTACCACGCCAGTCGTGCTTTCGTAGTTAAAGACTCATTAAATCATCGACCAATGCATACCCTTTTTTAAATTTGTACTCATAATACTTCTCTTCTGATCAGGTCAGTTGAATGCTAATTGTAGTTATTGCTTTTTGTATGCTTAAATGGGTGTTAATAATTCAACTAATTGCATTATGGGCCATCTCTATTTTCTGCCATTTCATCATTGTTAAACCATTACGTGGTGTCTGCTAATAAATTAGTAACATATGCTAGCATATGCTTGACTTAACAAGGCTGCATTAATAATATATATCAATACAGGATTAATATTCCTTTATTTCATCTATTGACTTTTTCTCATTTTTTTATTTGGTTTGACTTTCCCGAGTATTAGAGCAAACTATGTGCATCCAAATAGCAGTTATTGAACTCCATCAAATTTTCAAACAGTTTCCTTACAAAGACCAACTTCTTAACAATAGAAAATATGCAACTTTTGAGAATGAAAGGAGTGTGCTGGCGATGCCCCCTCATTAATGCAATTTGTCTTGTGTCATTTTTTCACGGCAGGGAGAGTTGAACAACTCCACATTCTCCTAATCCCTCAATTACACGCTAAATAAAAAATAAGCTATATATCCTTTCCCAACCTCTTATCAATTAAAGCGTCTCCAAAATCATAACTATTTTTTTACTTTCCACATCCAAAACCTGGATAACTCATAAAGATTTCAGTTGGAGTTTTGAATTTTCAATTCATTTATTTTGATGAAGTTAATAGCTAGTGCAGACTTCATTTTAGAATTACAGCCTGCACATACAGGAATTGCCTCTTGATTCTACTCATATATATGAAAATTTTCACTGTTTGCTTATTAAAAGGAGAAAAGAAAAAACCCACCTGACTTGGAAGACTAGACTACATACACTAGCCCCCAACTAGGCAAGTTGAGTCTTGCCTTGTTTAGTTGATTATGTAATTTCCAGGGTAAGTTTAGTTTGCTCAGGATAGCATAGCAGTAAATTTCTTCACTAACCTTTTTGGTATAGACATTGCCGATTCTGTATTGGTATAGCATTATTCATGTTTAATTCTAAAAATTTAGATTATGTTGGTATACTAATACCAAACATTAGTAGTTATAAGTAGTATATATAAATTATTCTCTTTATTGATTTATCTAACCTAATCTACAAAATGTGCAATTTTTGTAGGAAGGCCTACGCAAAGCTTTGATTTTTGAATGTGGAGTATGTTGCAGCTTTGGACTATGAGATACTTCTCTTTGTAGTTGCTTGTTTTGTGGTGTAGACATGGAGGATTTTATTGGTTGTGCAAAAAGTTTAGTTATGTTTTGGACATGGGGGATTTTATTGGTTGTGGAAACAATTTAGTTATGTTTTGTTTTCTCATGGGGGATATTTTTGTTGCTTTACATGTGTAATGTTTTGTTTTTGTTGCTTGATATTGTTGTGATGCTAGTCAAAAGATTCTGTTTTTGTTGCTTGATATTGAATGGATTTCTTTTATTTATATTTTTGTTATGTAAACTACATTATAAAAGTTTATACAACTTTAACTATATCTATTTTTAAGGTTTTTTGTATGATTTTTATTTTATTTTTGCGAAATTTATATAAATTATATATAAGGAAGATTATATATTTTTATAATGATAGGTTATAGTTATTTTATTTAGTATTTAATTTATTTAATAATATGTTGTTAATTTTTGAAATGAAAAATAATATAATACAATTTAAAAGTACTCCAAACATAAATATAGTATAGTATAAAAAATAGTACAGTGTAATATTTCACCAAACATCCACTATATTATGCATAACATTAATTAATACAATACAATACAATGTAATTATTAAAAATAATATTATACAATGTCGCACGCCAAACATGATCAAAATTCGTTAAATATAGTCAAGACTCATAAGAAAACCTCACAAACATTAAAATATTAGAACGAGGAAATGAGCAGCAACTCTAGGAATCCCAAAAAATAATGCATAATAATTCATTTTCCCTTCCCCTAAACAACTTTACCCATATGTAATCCTATTAATCATCTAAGAATTCAAGATATGCATGTCTCAATCATTACATGTACGAAATCTATAAACTACTTTATAGACCTAGGTAGACTCACAAGCAAAAATTAGACAAAGAAACATTGAAACACACATTGGACGCACTTCTCGAATCACTCCCACACCAGAAACCGAGAAAAATTTATATGATATCAAGACCTTCTAGTTATTAGTTTAAAATTTGTATACATTACTTACCAGTGGTTGAATCACTCCCACACCAGAAACAAGGTAAAATTTATATGATATCAAGACCTTCTAGTTACTAGTTTAAAATTTGTATACATTACTTACCAGTGTTAAAGCTTGGAAAGTGGTTCAGCTTGAGCTTAAGCTTGCCTCTTAATCACTTGGGTCTAGGAACGGGTAAGCTTAAGCTATGCACAGTCAAAGTCAAGAGGGAATTTAAAAGAGAGGGAAAGTTACATTTGAGATTTGAGAGAGAATTTCCACTACTGGTGTGAAATTTGAGAGGGAATTTGAGAGATTGGGGAAATTAGAGATTTGAGAGGGAAGGATGAGAGAGAGAGAGAGAGAGAAAGAAGGGGGGAAAGGCGTAAAAGACAACAAATTAAAAAAAGATATTAAAAAGGCTTTTTACTATGGGCCTTAAAAAATGTAGTAAAAATCCATAATTTCTACTATGGTGTGATAACCTGTCTTTGAATTCGAACTTCTATCGCATTTTTGAAGGCCTACAGTAAATGAGTGTTGTAAAAAGCCCATTTTCTAGCTAGTACAATGTGATTTTTCTATTTTGGTCTCCCCATGCTTTTCTATATAGCTATATTTTATAAGATATCATTGATATTTCAAATAAGTGAGTCCTCAAAATTGTTGTTTTATTTTATTTAATTAATTAAAAAATTAAGAAAATAAGAAAATAGTACTTCTTACTTACATAACGATTTCATATATAAACAAATTCCCTACTAAAATCGTGATTAATACTATAGATAGGTCCTTCACCCTTTTTCTTTAACCCTTTTTCTTTAATCCACCAAGTTCTCTCTTCCTCTTGCTTTAATACAAATTTTTTTATTTTCTAAGATTAGTAGTATTATTTTTGTTTTCTTATTATATAATTTAGTTTATTGATATACTTTTTGAATATATTGTATAATATTTTTTTCAAAAGACTATATTTGCTAAAAAATCATTATTATTCCTAAAAAACCAAGGCATCATGCTAAAATTTTAGAATCATAAAAAAAAAATTTGACAAATATTAGGAAGAAGAAGTACTCGATTAATAATCCATATATCATTTTTTTATAAAATTTTTTATTAGAAAGGTATACACAAATATTTTCTGTCTATATATACAAAACTTTTTCCGAAAAAGAAACAAAAATTTTTATAAAACATCGAAAATAATGAAGCAACTCAAGGAAAAAATAATAAAAAAATTCAAACTTAAATTCACTCCATTTCTATTGCATAAAAAAAAATTACTTTTTATGATTACTCGCCCATAAATTCAAATTTGGGTCTGCCATTGTTAAGCCCAGAAAATCATCTCATAAGACCAAAAAAAAAAAAAAAAAAAAGAAAAACCACAAAAACTCAGAAAAACATCTTGAGATACAACCTCACAACTCGCCCATGTTGCCATCTCCAATAGTTAGACACAACCACCATCACAATATCCACAACCTAACCCATTGCAAACAGCCACAGTGCACCACCATCTAAGGTAGGTTTTGTTCTAATTTTATGTTATCAATTTGTCCACAAACAATTTCACCCACCATCATCATAACCTACTTACCACAACAACCACAAAAAATTAGGTAAAAAATCAATTGTAGACTTATAAAACCCATAACCTTGAATCAACATGCACAATCAACAAATCCTCATATCAAATTAAAATTGCATATGAAAATTGGCCATGGTGATCTTATTGACGCGATGGAGATATTGGTGGTAGGAGTGAGCAAAATATGCCTCAACAAGAAGTATTAAATAGACTTGCATGAGATCGAGTTTGTTATTCCACTAAAGAATGGGAGATGAAGTGTGGATCAGACAAGAGAGAACTAAGAATCTCACTCTAGCGTTAGGGTTTGAGTAAAAGAAATATTCCAATTAAATAAAAATTAGGACTTCAAATTCAATTGATTGTTGGAGGAAGGAAGGAGAGAGAAAAGAAGCTTAAGAATAAAAAAATAAAAATATTGGAAAAATTAAAAAATACTCTTATTTTAGAGTGGTCATTGAAAAATGACCATCTCTCCATACATAGGTATACAAAATAAATCCATCCAACCTCAGTCAAATTGGGTTTTGTCGGGTTGATCGGGTATATCTTTGGAAAACCCCGAAATCGGGTTCGTTTATCGGGTTCTGAGATCGGGTTGACGATCTGGTTTTTTTTGGCTGAAAGTTGACAAACCTGACTTGATATTTATAGTTTTAAAAAATTTAAAATCGTTCCACATGTTGTTATGTGACTAGTGAAGTCATAATCTTATGGTAGACGTTGCCACACCTAATCGCGGATATAAATTCATATTTTTGCAAAGCAAACCCTAACCTAATCCCTACTTCCTAATTTCCTAAATTGAAATCAACGACCCCAATGGCTCCTCCTTCAAGCTCCATCTCCCCTGGGCCATAGCTCACCCCTACCGTCACTGGCCGTCACCGTCTCCTTGTGTTCGGTCTCTTTCTATCGTCAGCTGTCACGGTTCTTGTCTTTTCGTAGCATCAATAACATAGGTTGTCATAATCGTGGCTGCTTGCACTCTCTTTGTCACGATTTGTTTTGTTTTCCATTTATTTTGTTGCTTTTTTCCACCGTTCATGGTTGTTTTATGATTTCATTTTGCAGCTAAAAAGTGTGAAAAGTTTGATCTTTATTATTTGATGCTTTCAGCTAAAAAATTGCTTCATGCTTTTGATAATTGATATATGTTTTGCTCTTAATATATGCTTATACTCTTGTTGACTTGTGGAAAAAGATAGCATAAGGAAAAGCAATCAAAATTATCAGATTATATGTTATTTATTTACTTCAAGTTTAAAAGCTTAGTTTAATTTTTGACTTGGTTGACGTTATTTTTTTCATTATTTCAGACTTGGAATATTTATGTAGAATTTTGTTGGTTCTTTGTTTTCTTTCCCCTTTGATTGTCGGTAACTAGATGGATTCCTTGATTTTGATAATATAACTACAAATAATGATGGTTATTTCTCATGGTTGTGGAATTTTTTCTGTAAAATCATGGCCAATGAGATGAGATGAGAAGTTCATGAGAAATATGAGTTGGACTTATAGAAGTTCCCACCCTTGGATTAATTAGACTATACTGCTATCTTTGATAGTTTTTCTTTATTTTTAAACTTTTTTTTTGTCTTCTTCCTGCTATCAAGTCACCATCATACTGTGGTTTCTTGTTCTTATAGTTTAGTGGAATCTTGAGACGAATGCTTTTTTTGTTTTTTTAGCTTGATTTTCCCAAATCTAAGTTTTGTGTATGTTCTAAGCATTGATTGATCACAATATGATTTCCCTAAATTTCAACAACATATTATATATATAACATATTATATATATATATATATATATATATATATATATATATATATTTAAAATATTAATTACTTAAGATTGTAAAAACTGAAATTAAGGGGATATTGCTCGTCACATGCATACAATTAATTTAATTTACATGTTAGTTAATTTGAGATATTAATTATGAGTATAAAATGAATGCATACATTAATTTGTATAAACTGAAATGTAATTTGTGATGACTTGACATTGTATATATTTCTTTGCAATTATTATGGCTACTGAATCTATTACTCCTATTCCCACCAGGGACACCTGGGAAGTTGAAGAAGTGAGTCGCGAAACTGCAACCCAAAAAACTAAGAGCAAAAAGCCTCAAGTTTTTTATGCATGGGATCATTATAAAAAAATTAAAGGAGATAAGTGTGTTATGGCATTGAAGTTTTGAGAAATGACTAACTAGATGTTGGGCCTAAAAACACATTAAAGGCTTCAAAAGTTTTAAATTTATGTCGTGGTGGGCTTATTTTGTATATAATATAGCTTAAATTATGTCAATGGGCCTTATATATAACATAGACTTTAAATCATGTATGGACCTAATAGCAATGTTAAGTAATGATTTAAGAAAATTGTGAAATTGGCCTGGGCCCAAGCTGTTCAACTTCACCTAGCCTGAACCGACCCAAGGCAACAGATTACTTATCAAGTTTACACGTTCAAACACTCGACAACATGTTCATTCTTCCTAATGCAATGAGATATTGGGTTGAGTTGGGATCGGTGAAAGTCGACCCGACTCGACCTGTGAACATTTCTATACAAACATTTGCTTGCAATGACCCTTTGAGGTGAAAAATGACCCAAATACCTTCTTCCTTTTACTATCTCCAACTGCACTTTATTCGATGTCTAACAACGTTCCAACCTAACTCCATTGTATGTCTAGTGACTGACATTAGACAACAAAGTATTGGATATGATTAAACCCATAGCCATCAGATGTTCGACAACTTTTGCGATTCCTATCGGATGTAGAGTGTAGGTGATAACGTCAAACATGTGATATGCACATGTTCAAAATTTTGGTTAACTTGTGATAAAAGTAATTAAAGTGTTTTATTCCTATTTTATTGTTTCTAGTTAATTTTTATAGGAAGTACTTTGATTATTATCTCTCTTGATCAGGATAATATTTTGTATCCTAATCAAAATAGGAAGATAGTTGATATATCCTTATTGCTTTAGGAGATTAACTAAAAAACATTTCCTATTATGTTTTATCCTAATCCTAATGTGATCTTGATTAAGATCCTTGCAGGACTTTAGAAAGATTGTATCAAGATCTCTTATTATATAATAAAACGTCAGCAACATAGCGAAGCAAGCGAGAGAGTCTTTTTACACAAAAGGGAGATTATTGGTTGTTGAAGGCATTCCGCAACTTTGCAAGAGACAAGCTTTAACGCCAAGGAATGTCTTTATGTTTTTGATTTATTGAGTCTTTGTAATCATGTATGAGAATTAAAAATCGTACATGAGGTGTTGATCAAATCTGAGAAAGTTAGTAAACACTTAGCGAATCATGAGGGTTGAGTGTTTATTCTGTCAGACATCGGGTGTTATGTCTAACTTAACAGTGTGCTGTTAAGTTATCTGTGACAGAGAGTGAGCAGTGTCATTAGTGTTTAGAATCTTTACGAAGATTTTGTTTATCAAAGATTAGGTCTGTGTGTGAGGGTGAGTCAGCACTTTAAAAGGTCCTAAAGATTGTATAAACAGAGTATAGTGAATTGCAGCTCGATAGCTGTCCGTGGATGTAGGTTTTTATAACCGAACCACGTAAAAATCCTCCTGTGTTGATTTACATTACAGTTGACTGTATTGTTATTTATAACTGCATACCTCCAGAACTATCAATTGGTATCAGAGCAGATTCACTGATAGACAAGTGAAGAAAACGATCAAGTTAATCTGGAAGGATGGAGTTTATATGCAACGGAGGATCTGGAATGCAATCACCTATTCTCGATGACAGTAATTATCCATATTGGAAGGTAAGAATGATGATGTTCATTAAGTCTCTTGATGACAGGGCTTGGATGAGTGTACTTAAGGGGTGGACACCTCCAACGAAACTGAATGCTCTTGGTAATGCCGAACCAAAACCAGAGGATGAATGGTCTGATGAAGAATACCGTAGATCCAGTTGGAACTCCAAGGCTTTTAACGCAATCTTTGCTGCAGTCGACTTGAATAACTTTGGACAGATTTCTAGATGCAAAGTAGCCAAAGAAGCATGGGACATACTTGAGGTAAAACATGAAGGTACTGCATTTGTTAAAAGATCTAAATTAATGAGGCTGAATTCTCAATTTGAATATCTGATGATGCATGAAGATGAATCAATTTTCGATTTTTACTCTAAGATATATCACATAACAAACTCTGCATACATGCTTGGTAAAAATTTCACTGATGCAAAAGTTGTTAGTAAAATACTTAGGTCAGTCCCTGACAAATTCCAACATAAAATTTCTGCTATTGAAGAAGTTAAAAACATTGATGAAACGAGAGTTGATGAACTGATTGGCATTCTCCAAAACTTTGAAATAAATCAAAGTACTCGGAAACAAAAGGGTAAAAGCATTGCGTTTAATGTGAAAGCTGAAAAATCTGAAGATGAATGTAGTGATGAGCTTGATGAAACTGATTCTAAACAAATTGCTTTTCTGACAAAAAATTATGTAAAGTTTAAGAAAAGAAATTTCAGAAAAAAGAATCAAGGAAAGCCATCAAATTCAAGTGAAGAAAAGTTCAGAAAATTCAACAAGGAGAATGATAAAAAGAAAGCTAAACAACCTGAAAAGAAAGGACAGATTCAGTGTTATGAATGTTCTGGTTATGGGCATATTCAATATGAATGTGCTAATCTCAAGAAGAAAAATAAAGGGCTGACAGCAACATGGAGTGATAAATCAGAATCGGAGTCAGAAGACCAAGATAGTATGAGTAATTTTGTTGCATTTATAGCATCTGCAACAGATAAAGGAAAGGTTGTTATATCAGACATAACAGAAGATGATCAAGACAGTATTGGTCATTCAGATGCAGAAGATGGACCAGAATATTATGAAGAGTTGCAAGAAACTTACAATGCACTCTATGGTGAATGGTTGAGCCAAAGAGAAGAAATCAACACCTTGAAGTGGGAAAATGAAGTTCTAAAATGTGAAAAAGCTTATGCTGAAAATCACATCACTGAACTTGAGACTGTTTTGACAGACAAAACAGCATATATCAAGAAAATCACAACAGAACTGGCTGATAGTAAGTGGTGTGTGGATCAGCTCAAAATTGGAGCAGCCAAACTTGATCAAGTTTTGAATCTTGGAAGAGACAACTCCAACAAACATGGATTGGGGTACACTGAAGGAAACGTTGCATCTTCATCCAAAACAGTCTTTGTAAAAGCTTCAACATCAGGTAAGAGCTTTGAAACTACCTCTTTAAAGTCAAGTCCAAACACTAAGAGTAGTGAAACGTATGTTTCTCCACTGAGTTCTTTCAGATCTAGTCCTAAAAAGGTAAGAAAATTCATTCCTATTTGTTATTTTTGCGGTAAAAAGGGACATATTAGGCCTAGATGCTTTAAATTGTGGAATCTTTTGCATAAAAAATCGAAACAATTTAAACTGTTACCAAAATCACAACAGCAGTGGGTTAAGAAAGACAAAACAGTATGCCATGTTGCCTTTACTACACTTAATCATGCTTCTAATGATTTGTGGTATTTTGACAGCGGTTGTTCCAGGCACATGACTGGAAATAAATTGTTTCTAACAGATTTTAAAGCATGCAGGGATGGAAATGTCACATTTGAAGATGGAGCAACAAGTAAGATTATTGGTAAAGGCACTTTGAATGTCAAAGGTCTACCCAATTTTAGAAATGTTCTTTTAGTGGAAGACTTAAAAGCTAATCTTATTAGCATTAGTCAGATTTGTGATGAGAAGTATACTGTTAACTTCACACAAAACAAATGCATGGTCTTAGATAAATTTGGTAAATGCATTCTACAAGATAATAGATCTTTAGATAATTGTTATCTAGTAGAAATTGCATTTCATGCTAGGATTTCGGATTTAGAATTGTGGCATCAAAAATTAGGACACTTAAATTACAAAGACTTGGTTAAATTGACTAAGTTAGGTGCTGTAAGAGGAGTTCCTAAATTTGATGATAAAATTGATAAAATTTGGGGACCATGTCAAATGGGAAAACAAATTAGAAGCTCACACAAATCAAATCCACATCTTAGTACTTCTAAGATACTTGATTTGCTTCACATGGATCTTATGGGTCCTATGCAAATTGAAAGCATTACAGGTAAGAGATATATATTTGTTTGTGTGGATGATTTTTCTAGATATACTTGGGTTGACTTCATTAAAGAAAAATCTGACACTTTTGATGCTTTCAAGAACCTTTGTGTCAAGCTTGAAAATGAGCAAAATAGGAACATTGGAAGGATTATAAGAATAAGAAGTGATCATGGAAAGGAGTTTGAAAATGTTAGCTATGCTGATTTTTGCAAATATCATGGAGTTGATCATAAATTTTTAGCTCAAAAAACCCCTGAACAGAATGACATTGTAGAGAGGGAGAATAGAACTCTTCAAGAGATGGCAAAAGTAATGTTTAATAGCAAGAAGTTGGCCAAGAGGCTATGGGCTGAAGCTATAAGTACTGTTTGCTATATTTCAAATAGAGTTTTTCTTAGACTTGGCACAAATCAGACACCTTATGAAATCTTGAAAGGAAGAAAACCTAATTTGAAATATTTTCATGTCTTTGGTTGCAGGTGTTACATCTTAAACGACAGAGAATTGTTAGGAAAATTGGATCTAATGAGTGATGAAGGAGTCTTTGTGGGATATGCATAAAACAGCAAAGCTTTCGAGTTTACAATCTGAGAACTGAGGCAGTCATGGAATTTGCAAATGTAGTATTTGATGATCATGATGATTATGCAAAATACTCATAAGAGGAAAGCATAACCAGCTTCACAGAAGGTGCAGAAAAATCTGATTCAGACAGTAATAAACAGGAAGATGCTGTTATGAAAGAGGAAACAGTGGCTGTTACACCCGATGTAACAGTAACATCTGACAACTCAGATTTAAACTAAAATTCGATTCGGAATAGTGATGATAGAAAAGATCCACCCACATGGATTCAGAAGGCACATCCAACAAGTTCCATCATTGGACCACCAGATGGCATGATGAAGACTCGGAGCAAGGTAAGAAACCAGGTAAGGTTTGCATGTTATGTTGCTTTAGTTGAGCCAAAGAATGTGAAAGAAGCCTTAAAAGAAGAAGTATGGATTCAAGCTATGCAAGATGAACTTAATCAGTTTAAGAGAAATGAAGTGTGGGAATTAGTTCCTAGGCCAAGTAATACAAATGCCATTGGAACTAAATGGATTTTCAAAAATAAAACTGATGAAAGTGGACAAGTAGTTAGAAATAAAGCTAGGCTAGTTGCTCAAGGTTACACTTAAGTTGAAGGCATAGACTTTGATGAAACCTTTGCACCAGTAGCTAGACTTGAATCAATCAGATTACTTCTTGCAATTGCTTGTTTGCTTGAGTTTAAGTTGTACCAAATGGATGTTAAAACTGCATTTTTAAATGGCTATCTCAATGAAGAAGTTTTTGTTGAACAGCGTAAAGGATTTGAAGATCCTAAACATCCAGATTTTGTGTACAAATTGCACAAAGCTTTGTATGGTTTGAAACAAGCTCCTAGAGCTTGGTATGAAAGGTTGACTAATTTTTTAATCAACAGAGGTTATAAAAGAGGCAATGATAATAAAACATTGTTTATCAAACATGCATCAAACTATTTTATTGTTACTCAAATATATGTTGATGACATTGTTTTCAGATCAACTAACAAAAGCAAAATTAATGAGTTTGTTAAGTTGATGCAGGAAGAATTTGAGATGAGCGTGGTAGGAGAATTAAATTTCTTTCTTGGATTGCAGGATAAGCAAATGAATGATGGGATATTCATATCTCAATCAAAATATGCCAAAAATCTAGTAAAGAAATTTGGGCTTGAGAATGCAAAAACAATAAAAATTTCTATCAGTACTAATCTAAAACTTTCCAAAGACAATGCAGAAAAAGATGTTGATACAAGTTTGTACAGAAGCATTATTGGCGGTCTACTTTACCTCACAGCAAGTAGACCAGATTTGAGCTTTAGTGTAGGACTTTGTGCAAGGTTTCAAGCAAATCTCAAAGAATCACATCTTGTAGCAACAAAGAGAATCATCAGGTATGTTCATGGAACATGTGATTATGGAATATGGTTTTCTAAAGATACAAATGATTATCTTGTAGGGTTCAATGATGCAGATTGGGCAGGAAATGCAGATGACAGAAAAAGCACTTCAGAAGGTTGTTTTTATCTTGGTACTAACTTGGTTTCATGGCACAGTAAGAAGCAAAATTCAATTTCTTTATCTACAGCTGAAGCCAAATACATAGCAGTAGGGAGTTGTTGTACGCAACTGTTGTGGATGAAGCAAATGTTGAGTGATTATGGTATTGAACAGAAGCCCATTACTGTGTTTTGTGATAATACTAGTGCTATAAATATTTCCAAAAATCCTGTTCAGCATTCTAGGACAAAACACATTGATATTAGATATCATTTTATAAGGGAACTAGTAGAATCTAAGGTGATACACATTGAGCACATCTCCACAGATAAACAATTGGCTGACTTGTTCACTAAGGCATTGGACACAAGAAGATTTGAAAATCTAAGAAAAGCCTTAGGTCTCTGTCAGTTATGTAAATGAACACAGTATTCTGTTATATTATTCATATCTGTAGATTTGAAAATCTAAGAAAAGCCTTAGGTCTCTGTCAGTTATGTAAATGAACACAGTATTCTGTTATATTATTCATATCTGTAGTATCATAAATTTCCTTCTAAATTAGCATGTTTTTGAGTTATGATATACAAACTGTATGAATAATTAAATACTGGTTAATAATGAAAATATAGAGAGGGCTACCAGTATATGACGTGTGAAAGCCATCCATTGAGAGTAACTTCATTGTATCTAGGAAATATGGCGAGGTCACCCACTCAAATGGAAAAGCGCTACCTCTATACATGTGTGAAAGCTACTGTATTATTTAGCAAATTTATATTGAGACTAACTTTTGTGTGTGAGAGAAGCATACTCAAGTTCTTTACTCAATATATTCAAAATAAAGCTTAAATGTGTGAATCTCTCAAACCCAAAAATTATGCTATTTAGAGTGAGAAATATGATAATTCAGATATTCTTGTTATGATATGAATAACTATGTTCTGTTACGTTTTCCATAACAATATCCTATGTGCTTATTCTCAAAAATTAAGTCACTTGTGTGTTCATGTGTTAAATTTTTGCCATGTCAGTATTATTGAATTAAGAGGGAGAAGTATCAATGACGGGAATCCTTTTTCTATTAGTATTCCATTTTTTTAATTTAATTCAAATTTGATTTGAAGTGTTTTGAAGGGAGTTATTAAATAGTTTTTGGAAAGGAAAGACATTAATTGATTTTTGTTGAAAATCAAAATTTCCTAAAAAATCAGCCTAGTATATATAACAAATAGTTTATGGGTTTCTTCCTGTTCACATAATCCCTCTTCCACAGTTGCTTCCCTGTCTCGCATCTCTCTGTCTCTGTTCTAAGAAATTTCTGCAGTTTAGAAACCCTAGCTATGGCGTCTTCGAACTCAATAGCCAGTGATTCTTCTTCAAGTAGTTCCAGTCATGACAGTGATAACAGTAGCCAGTCGCCTCCAACACAACACAGACAAGGTCAGACAGCAGTTGATCCTACCATGAGCGCAGACGAACAAATGCCAGTAAAGAGAATCAAAGAAAAGATCAAGCTAAAATACAACAAATTTCTCACGGCTGCAATCAAATAGAAGTTTGACAAGTTCACTTCACAGAGGAAGCTCCAGCTAGAACGACCTGTGAAACTCTCAGACTTCGACTCCTATGGTGTCAGCGAGATGATAGAGTCCAACTACTGGACTCGAACGGTATCAAATTTTCTTCCTCCTGTTAAAACCTTGATTTAGGAATTTTATGCTAACATTTCAAGCACCATAGATGATCCTGGGAGTATGCATTATCATAGAGTCTACTGTCAGGGGAAGTTTGTGAAATTTTCTCCCAATGTCATAAATTCTTTTATGGACATTCCAATAGGAAACATGCATTCTCTTGATGAAGAATTTGACATGGCTGACATAATCAAGGAAGTTACTGGTCGAACGGATATCAAATGGAAACCCAGAGATGGTCTTGACCAGAAATATCTGAAGAAAAAATACCGAGTGCTACACAAAGTTGCTCAGTTTGATTGGTTCCCTTCTTCCCACCAAAATTAGGTTCGGGAAGATAGATTGAAACTTATCTTTTGTCTAGGAACTAATAGGCCAGTGAATTTTGGACTTTTAGCTTACAGAACAATTGTTCAAATTGGTTCCTATCAATCGGATTACTATCTGCTTGTGTTCCCCTGTCTGATACAAGGCATCCTTGCTTAGAACAATGTTCCTGTAAGTTCTAGTGAACAAACTGAGATTCTGTCTAAGTCAATTACCAAGGGTTTCCTTCAGAGATTACATGATCAAACTGATCTCCCTGCACCTCAACCTAAACCCACTAGAGTCAGGAAGAATCAAATGAAATCTGTTGAGGAAAAACTTGACTTAATCAATACTACTTTGACAGAAATTTTGCAGGATTTAAAGGATATTAAACACAAGCAATCTGTGTTGGAAAGTCAGTTTCTTGGACAGTCTCAGCCCACAACACCTCACACAATGGCATCTGAACGTGAACCTGTACCTGTGGTCCCAAAATCACCACCTGTTGATATTCTTGAAACCACCGCACCACCATCTGAGCACACAGCTCCAAGTCCATCAAGTCCAGTTGCACAACCTCCTGTTAAGAAAGACAAAGCAGCAGCACAGAAGCCAACAAAAAATATCCAAAAAGGGCTTTGTCAAAGGAAGTATCCAAAAGGGAAAGAAGAAACTAAAAATGGTGAAAAAGGCATCTAGTCAGAAGCAGCAGAAATCAACAAAATCTGCTCCTACTTTGCATAATGAGTATGATTCAGATGAACCAACAAAAACAGATTCCAGAATGAAATAGCCTTCACCATCTGTGAAAAAAGAATCCCTGGACATTCCTGCACCTGCAACAGCTGAAGACATCCCTCATCCTCTATCACCCTCTGTGCCAGCACCTGAGTTACCAGTTCAATCTTCGCAACTATCTGCTCCTGAAACGAGTGCTGAACGGATTGAAAGAGATATATGCAGAGTAGTTGCTGAAGTTACCGCTACTTCATCAACGACAATTGAAGTTCCTTCAGCACCAACTCCTTCTGCTCAAACAACACCATTTGAAGCTCCACCAACATCAGCTCCATCTGATCAGCCAACCTCTCCTCCTCAGCGTAGGGTTAAACATGTGGCTCGCAAATCTGTCAAACGCCCTAGCAGCTCTCTATCTCCGCCTGTTAGGAAGTCTCCCCAACTTGGTTAGATTTTGGCTCCTTGTGCTGAAATCAAGGGGAAGAAGATCACATCAAGGGGGAGATTTTTCATTAAGGGGGAGATTTTTGCATTCTGTTTAGTTGCTGTGGAACTATTTTTACTGTTGAACTACTTTTACTGCTGCACTATTTTTTTTCTTTCTTTTGTTCTGAAGTTCTGAACTACTTGTGTTTCTTTTATTCTCTTTTCTTACTAATTTTGTTTTTGTGTTACTTGTTTCTCGCAAGGAATAAGTAAACAGTGAGGGGGAGAATGACTTTGGTATATGCACTTGAATGACTTGCTGCATTATCTACATCAGTACAGCTATGAATGTTGTAGATGAGTTGGAGTACCGATGTGTTTAACATACATTTTCTTTTGTTTTGCAGTCTTTCAGTCATATATCTCATGATAGTGTGCTGTTATGTGATTCAAATCAGCTTGCTGATTATTTTTGCTTGGGTTATTTGTCTGTCTTACAATTCATGTACTTTCTTTGGTGATAACTGGTTTATCATATGGTGTTTTTAGAAACAGTTAAGTGCTTTCATCACAAGTTGCCAAAAAGGGGGAGATTGTTGGTGATAACGTCAAACATGTGGTATACACATGTTCAAAATTTTGGTTAACTTGTGATAAAAGTAATTAAAGTGTTTTATTCCTATTTTACTGTTTCTAGCTAATTTTTACAGGAAGTACTTTGATTATTATCTCTCTTGATCAGGATAATATTTTGTATCCTAATCAAAATAGGAAGATAGTTGATATATCCTTATTGCTTTAGGAGATTAACTAAAAAGCATTTCTTATTATGTTTTATCCTAATCTTAATGTGATCTTGATTAAGATCCTTACAGGACTTTAGGAAGATTGTATCAAGATCTCTCATTATATAATAAAACGTCAGCAACATAGTGAAGTAAGCGAGAGAGTCTTTTTACGCAAAAGGGAGATTGTTGGTTGTTGAAGGCATTCCGCAACTTTGCAAGAGACAAGCTTTAACGCCAAGGAATGTCTTTATGTTTTTGATTTATTGAGTCTTTGTAATCATGTATGAGAATTAAAAATCGTACATGAGATGTTGATCAAATCTGAGAGAGTTAGTAAACACTTATCGAATCATGAGGGTTGAGTGTTTATTCTGTCAGACATCGGGTGTTATGTCTAACTTAACAGTGTGCTGTTAAGTTATCTGTGACAGAGAGTGAGCAGTGTCACTAGTGTTTAGAATCTTTGTGAAGATTTTGTTTGTCAAAGATTAGGTCTGTGCGTGAGGGTGAGTCAGCACTGTGAAAGGTCCTAAAGATTGTACAAACAAGAGCATAGTGAATTACAGCTCGATAGCTGTCCGTGAACGTAGGTTTTTATAACCGAACTACGTAAAAATCCTCCTGTGTTGATTTACATTACAGTTGACTGTATTGTTATTTATAACTGCATACCTCCAGAACTATCATAGAGCACTAGGAAACCCGTCTTCAACCTTTAACCCTTTCCACCATTGTTAACCAATTTAAAGCTTCCAATGTTCCAATCATTTTCAGTTTTGGGATTTTTTTTTCTAACACCAAGCATGTCATAGTATTTTGTTTCCTTCACTATTAATGATACGGACAACGCAACCTAACAACTTTTGATTTATCACTTAACCTCCGTTGACTATCCACCCTCTATTCTGCATTATACACTGCTTGGCTTGACCTTGTTTTCTCTCCTAGTCAGGTTTGGATGGATGACATGGATGTTGGGAAGATCTGGATAGAGTCTCGCTCGTAAATAAAGGAATCGGTCAATATCAATCAATACCCACTACCTCTTCGCATGCATTTTTTTTAATTTTTTTATTAACCATGAAAGAGGAAGAAAGGGGGAGTGAGGTAATTATATTTTATTATATGATGATAGTTAAGTCATTTCGTGGGGGTAAGGGTCATTGCATGCAGATATTTTTGGGTCAAGGTCATTTTTCAAAGACCCTCCAAAAATAAGGGTATTTTTCAATTTTCCCTAAAATATTTGATAAATTTTGTTTAGGATAATTATTATTTCTCCCAAAGGTTAAGCTTAAAAAAAAAGGTTCGTCCCTAATGTTTTTGAAACCTAGATTTGCCTCTTGAGGTTAGCGGATGAACGTTAAAATTAATGACATGAGAGTAAAATTGTAATCATGTTCACATAAATTTTGACACAAAGACATACAACCCTTAAAACAATTACGTCAATAAAAAATTATTATCCCTTAAATCAATAATTTAATAAATTCTTCCACATTCACTGATGCTGCCTCTTCACCATTGCTGCAATGACTCGACATTGCAACTGCAATGACTCGACATTGCAACTAACAGCCATGCCATAAAAATATCACTACCAACCACATCACAGCAACACCACCATCGCACTTCACCATCGCAACCCTTCCCAAACCCCACCATCGTAGTAACATAACCTGGAAAACACCAACACCTCCTCCATACACAGGCAGCATCACATTTGAGCCCTATTGACCTTCAACCCTCTTAGAGTAATCATATGTATTTTATACCAATTGTCACTCCCCACAAACCACCATAATAGCACGTTGCACCCAATAGCCAATGCTATAACCCCGAACAACCTCAACGAAGTCGCCACGCCCCTATTGTCACACAACAACCCATCGAAAAGCCCAATCATTACACCTATCAACCAGAGCCACCAACAACTACACTATTACTTCATCCATAGCCACCCAAAATCAACTTTTAAGAACTACCCATGGAAACCCATAGCTACTTGAAACCACCATCGAATTGCCAACCACACCACCATGTGCCAAGCACTAGACACAATCGCGCCTCACAACCACCTTTTCAAACAAACCCATCTCACATCAGTCATTAACATACACCACAACCACAAAATATCCACTGCGAGAGATGTAGCTATGTTAGGTGATCAGGGGCAATTGACCCCAGTAATTATTTAAATTCCATTAAATTCATATATTCATGCTTACTTATTGTCCCCATATGCTTCTTTATCTTACATTATGGCCCCCATTTAAATATTTATTCCTTCATTATTGCCCTCATAGAATTCAAAACTTTCTTGAAAAACCTATTTGTATTTAATAAACAAACTTTCTACAATCAACACTCCACCTAAAATTTAAAATTCAAAAATTTCTCTATCATCTCTTACATCAACAAACAACAAGCATTTTTATTATTTTTTTAAGCTTACTTTTTCTTTAAAGTTAATTTACTTCATTAAGGTCACTTTCCTCTTTTATCCGGCAAACTAAGACCTTCATCTCCACGAAACAAAAATTCTCCTGCTTTCAACTCCTCTTCAACGGCTTAACCCTCAATCAAATCACTAGAAACTCTACTTCATTCTATCTAGAGATATGTGTTATACAATTATTTCTTTAGTTTGTTTTTATTTTCAGAACATTAAAAAAATAAAAATTAGGCTTTTAAATTTTAATGAAATAGATTATTTGATGAATATGAGCATTGAGTTGTTTCATGTTTGTTTGGATTTTTGTTTAATTTCTATGATTTAGCTCTTTTCATTGATTATATGTAATTTTTTCAATAGATTAATCATTTATATAATAGTTAGTTTAATTTCAATTATGTCTGTCACATTTTAATAATTTTACAATTTCGGGTTAATAATTTATATGTAAATTTTTCAATAGATTTATATTTATAATTAGTTTAGACTAAAGTTTATTCATGACATGTGATATTTAATTACAATTATAAAAGAATTATAATATTTATTTCATGAGTTAGTTTTCCTTTTTATATGTAGATTTTTCAATAGATCTATGTTATAGTTAGTTTAGAATAAATTTTATTTATTACATTTGATAGTTTGCAACTATAAAAGAATTATAATATTTGTAATATGAGTTAGTTTTAGTTTTTTATATGTAATTTTTTATTAGAATTATATCATAGTTAGTTTAAGCAAAATTTTGTTAATGACATTTGTTAGTTCACAGTTAAAAAAATTATAATATTTGTGTCATGAGTTAGTTTTAGTACTTATAAGTATTTAAACTAACTTATGCCTTTAATTTTAGATATATATGTAATGTTAAATCATATTATTTTAATATTGCTATTTTGCTCATTTTACGTATTGAATTTCTTGTGTTCTAAATAGTATAAAACATAAGATGAAAACTCATGGAATATTGCGTAATAACTTTCATTATAAACAAGACAATCATTCATAATCTTCCTTAATTTATTTATCTTTTATGAACATTATTAGAGAACTTTAGTGTATATATTACCTATTAAGTCAAACAAATTATTGATACAGTGCTTTAGTATATAAAAATGTATTTAAGACATATTAAATCCCAATATAATCAATTAACGAAATCAAGATTTTAATATTTTTAATTTAGATGTTAACTCTTATATAGTTTGATTTTGCCTAACTTGTAGACATTGAATTTTTGAGGCTCGATGAAGGAATGAAGATGAATATTGAAAAAAATATTGACCAAAATGCCCTTGGAGGCCAAGAAAGGAAAGGTGAGATGGAGTTGGTGAAAGGTCTCGAAAACTAATGTATGATTTCAAAAAATCACAGAAAATAATCTGAGAGTAATCAGATAGTGAGTCATATAAGTTTACGAAGCTACGGATATCTAGTTTTCATAGAAATTTACGGATCACAAATCGGAGTTGAACTCAAAAAGTTATAAGCAATTGAATAGATAAAGGTTAGAAAGGACTGTATTGCAAAATTATAAAATAGGAAGGGACAAATAGGAGTGTATTGTTCGTTTGATACTGTTCACTTCTACTGTTTATCGATACTATTCACCATAGCTCAAACAACGGTTAACATTGTTCATTCGATACTATTCACCATCGGTCAAACAACTGGTCGACACTGTTCATTCGATACTGTTTAATGGCAGTAATCATCTGAATCCCACATCGATTTTTTATCATTTTTTCACTTCAAAGAAAGCCAATATAAGCACACCTTAGTCACACTTCCCAATTTACACCAATTGTTGAATACAATCATCTTTCTCCCTCTTGAAGACACGCTCGAGAATTCGAGAAGTCTTTTCTAGTATAATCTTTTTAGGCGTTTTATTGCTTTAAATCCGAAAAAGGTACATCTTGAGAGCAGAATTCTCTCCTCTCTTCCATGTTCTCTTTTATTTTTCTTGCTTAGAATAAGCATGTTTAGGATTTTATTTTATGCTTAGGAGCATGTTTAGGGTTGTTATGAATTGTTCTAACCCCATTTGTTTTGCAAGATGGATAAGCGTGTCGAGATAAGTCCGCGAACTTTCCTTTTTTAGAATCATGCTTAGAAATTTACTTTCTTTACAAATGCTTAGAACCATGATTAGGAGAGCATGTTTAGAATCATGCTTAAGAGCACATGATTAAAATCATGCTAGGAAAACTTACTTGCATTGATGAATGCTAGGAAATAGCATAGAATAGGTAGAATTATCATTTTGCCCATAAATGCTATGATTGGTGATTGTTTGAATTAGATTAGAATATGCCATGAATACCATGAATTAGGCTAGAATATGCCATGAATACTATGTTTTAGGCTAGAAATGCCATGATGATACATGATACGAATTATACTAGAGTAGCTATAGGTAGAATTGCCATGATATAATTCATCAAAATTTAGGTTAAGTTAACATGATATTAGATTATTGTTTTGTATGATTTATGCATGTATGAATGTTTGTATACTAAGAAATGTAATTATATGATGCCATGAAGCGATGGTGGACTCACATTGATGGTGAGGGACCATTACTTAGAATGATTGTTCGAATATACAAATGTATGGAATATTTTACTATCTTATTACAAATGATGTAATCCTCTTCCCATTCTCCCATGTTTGAAAGGAAATATAATCTATTCTCCTCTCTCTTTCTTTTTATGAATATACAACTGTTTTGATTGAACAATTACTTAACATGCTTAATAAAGATAAAAATAAGAATGTGTGCATAAAATGAACCATCTAAGCGGACTAAGTAACAACACAAAATATTCTTATTTGGTATTTCCCAAGTGGAGGCCATATTCACATTCGAGCGAGTCGAAAGACTCGTACGTAGCTTCCCGAACCCATCTCTAAAGGGATTATGGTAGTTTAGGTCCTCAAGTGAGGGATCAGATTAGCCCCATTCATTCCCAATTGAATAATTGGGTGGCAACTCGTTTCTCCAGATGTGCCCATGGCTCGTTTGTGTTCTCTATATCTCAAAAGAGGCTTTGACATAATGACATGGTCGGAAACGCTCTGGCGGGATGAAAGCCCCGTTCACATCCCTCTTAAGCAAAGTTTGTGGCTTTGCCACTATCCACTGCTATACACTATCGACCACAATTGCACACCTGCACACCTCTAAACACCACACAAACCACGTCAAACATGCCGCACAACCAAGAGCTATAAGGGGAGAGAGAGAGAGAGAGAGAGAGAGAGAGAGCCTTACCAAAAAATCAAATCTATTACACCAAATCTGGTGGTTTGTGTGAGGAAGGGACCAAGATGAATTAATTATTTATACAAGGAAGGGAACCGAGAGAAGTTATTTTGATTTTTGACATCAATTGTTTAAGACAACCTAGAGGAAGAGATGAAGAAACATGGATGAAAGGGGAAGAAGAAATAGTAAAGGGTGGAGAGAGAGAGAGAGAGAGAGAGAGAGAGAGGAGTTCTTATTTTATTTTTTTAATTTTGACTATGATTTTTTTGTTAATTTATTATTATTTGATTTTATTAAAACCATTAAGAAAAAGAGTATCATAGTCTATTTGCTATCTATTAGGGTTAAGTTAGTATTTCATACACTTTTTCATTAAATTTAATATTCGTTGACCAACCTCAAAGAGCAAATCTAGGTTTCAAAAACGTCAAAAACGAACTTTTTTAAAGGTTAATCTTATAGAAAATTCAAAATTCACCCTAATTAAAAGGTCTCATTGGAAAGTGACCCACTCTAAAAAAATTATGTTGCAATGATCCTTTCAACTAAGAAATTACCTCATTATCCTTCTTTATTAAATAAAGCAACAATAGGATATGAGACTTGACGCATGATATCGAGCGTCTATTTATCAGATTTTCATGTATCCGGTGTCGATTGTTGTCAAATTGCATGTATAAAGTGTCATTTCTCGCCGTCGAGTGTCAGATTCCATGTAACCGACACTTAACAAATGGATAACAAACCAGACAAGTTGCATTCGACACTCATCATCTTCAACCTTTCTCGTTGAACCAAAAATAGCCATACAATCGATCCCTTTTTTTTATGATTCACATGGTGTGACTGAAAAAATTTCAGTGAAATCCTTTAATAATTTGATTAGTTCCTTTATATTTTACATGCCACCACACCTTTCCCTTTGCAACAACTGAATCAAAATCAAGAAATTACTTTCAAGCAAAAAGCGTGAAGAAGATCGTTGAGATGGAGGGATTGTGGTGTTGGATTCAGGCGGTGTGGAATGAACGTTTGTTGGATATATTGAGAAGAGGAAATGAGTTTAGTGAATCAACTCAGGAGAGTTGTGTATTCATTTTGTATGGTCTGAGTCATGCAAGTTTGAGGTTTAAAGGGTTGGCAAAGGCATGGGGGTTGGTGTGGAGTTAGTGGGAGTGGTGTATCTGTGAACAATCATAACCATAAATACATAAACTCCAACCATAACCATGGAACAAATAAGCTTTATCACTTGCTTGATTTGATTTGATGAAATTGGAGAGGATGGGCAATGAGCAAATCTAGGAGAAGGCAAAAGTGTACTTGGAGACGATGAAAGGGAGAGGATAAGAGGAGGGGGAGGATGTGGATTAGGAGGAATTGCTTGAATCAAGGGTAATGAGTTGCTGAACTGAAGCGTTGTTGAGTGTCAATGACCAAAGACGTGAAGGAGAGCTTGAATAGAGATGCGAAGAAGAGAATCATAGGGTTAACAGGGAGGGAATCAAGAAAGGAAATACATTTCCAAGGGTATGGAGGAAATTGCATAGCCTAAAAGTTCGCTGCATCAAAATTTTAGGAGAATATGTTATATTTAAATGAGACCCCTTAGTTTGGGTCAAATTTTGAATTTTTCCTTAATCTTAGGTAAAAATTAATTATCCGTTTTGTTTTATCATTTAAGTAGTTTTTTATTTTATTTTTTATCAAAGGTAAATAAATAAATTCACTTTTCATGGCTTTGCTAATATCATATTAATGAATTTTGTAAAAGCTATGGATGTGCTTTGATTAAATTTAAAAAAATTACACCAGAGTGATATTTAATGGGTAGTAAGTGATATTAAGAGTGTGTTTAGCGTTATTGCTCGATGGTAGCTTTTGGTTTCTGCTATTAGATACAACTATTTTGACATTTGGTAAAACTTTTTAAAAATTGATCGTCCAAAAAACTACTGCTCAGAGAATCTATTTTTATATTAGATTGTAAAAGCAGGTAGGAAGCAACTTTTAAAAATCAGATTTTGAAAAGCTAAATTTTAGATAGATCAAAATACCAAAGATTACACAAAATAATTAAAATGTAAAAATACCATTAAATATAAAAATTTTAAACTACCTATTTAAATAAACAAAAATATATTTAAATTTTTTAAATTAATTTTCTAAAAATTCAAAAATTACCGAAATAAGCTATAATAGTTGCTAAAGTCAGCCACTGCTCGTTGCCAGCCACGTCGAAGTTGCATGTTGACGGACACTGCCATCACCTTCGAACTCATCGTCGCTAACTCTCTCCAAATCTATCAACGTCTCCTTCGTTTCGACCTTCGATCGACGAAGATCTAATGGTGAAAATTTTGATCAAAACTTTCATCGCTAGATCTATGTTGATCAGAGGCCAAAATGAAGGAGACGCCAATGGATTCGGAGAGAGTTGAGATGACGAGTTTGGAGTTGGTGACGGTGTTCACCAACGTGCGACTTCGACGGTGGACAGTAGCTAATAACTGGCAATAATTTTCAAATTTTATTTTATTATTTTAAATAATAAATTAATAAATTTATATTTATCTTAAAATTATAATTATTTTTTTATTTTTAATAATTTAAGTTTAGATTTAATTTTAAATAATATTTTTCAAAAAACTTTGTATATTTTTATATTTTATTTAAAAATCAACTTTTAAAAATCAAATTTACCAAACAAATAGCCATAACTTTTAGAAACATTTATAAAAAAATCATTTTACTAAACACCCTCAACTTATTCTTACAATACAACTAACAACAAATTTTTCTTACGATACTTTTCTACAATAATTTTTAACATTATAACAATCCCAAAAAAACTCTTTAACACAGTATTTAAAGAGTAATGCTACAATCAATTCCTTACACATTATAGTGTAGATGAAATTTTTACACAAACAATTTTTATCTAATAACAACACAAACACATTATAGCGTAACCGAATATTTTGCAAAAAGCTAGAAACAAAAAAATCGTAATCAAAATCTCCAGTTGTCCAAATAAATGGGCTGCCAACAGGTCAAATTGTGATAGGATCGGTGCAGAGGTTTCACTACTGCCCTTTGTTAGTTCTGGAAGTATGCAGTTATAAGAATAATAATAGTAAACTGTAATGTAAATTGGCACAAGAGGATTTTACGTGGTTTGGTTATAAAACCTACATCTACGGACAGCTATAGAGCTACAATTCACTAAGTTCTTGTTTTTACAATCTTTAGGATCGTTTACTGACTCACTCTTACACACTGGCCTACTCTTTGTAAAACAAAATCTCGCCAAGATCTTAAACTCTAGTGACACTGCTCACTCTTTGTCATAGATAACTTAACAACACACTATTAAGTATATCATAACCACGATGTCTGACATTGAATTACATAAACACTTAACTCGCAAGTTCTCTCAAGTGTCTACTAACTCACACAGACCTAATCAATAATTCATGTACGATTACAACCTCTCAAATATGAATAAAACACTAATAAAATCAAATCAAAGAGACATTCCTATTTGCATTGAAGCTCTCCTCTTAATCCTTGGAATGCCGTGACATGAACTCCCACAACCAACTGACTAATCAACACCCTCAGTTATGTAAAAATAACTTTGTATATATAGTGGGAGGTTTGAACGAAATCTCCTTAGATTCCTGTAAAAATCCTAATCAAACTCATATTAGGATAATGACAAATATAAATGGAAGTGACATAAATATAACTCTTGAAAGAATTAGGACACAAATAGATATTCTTCTATTTTAACTAGGATACATGAAATAATGTCCTATTCTAAGAAGATATTTATTATAAATCAAATACTTTCTAAAATATACTTCTAGAAACAATAAGATAAGAAATAAACTAATATTCTTGTTTTATCACAAGTTGAACAAAAATAATATATGCATGGCACATGCATATGTGTCACACGTTGACACTAACAATCTCCCCCTTTTTGGCAACTTGTGATGAAAACACTAAACTGTATCTGATCAAAGAAAAAAAATCACACAATGATAAGCCAGTCATAACTGTAAGCAATCATGATTGATCATACATGAACATCATGCTTATAGAAATAACAATAGTATGCAGTTATAAAACATATAACAGAACAATGTTTGTTTATGTAGATCCTGAAAAAATAACACAAAGTGCAGTGGACAAACTTGTCAAACAACATTACAACCATTGTCATGATCAGAGCAAATAAAAAACATACATCAAATGAAATAAGCAGGTGAAAACACATAACACAGTAAAGAAATAACACAGCCAAAAATAGTTCCAATGCATACAAAACATAAACAAGCCATACTCCCCCTTACTCCTTATATACTGCCCTAGAGGAGATCAACAAAATATCAGAATTATCAAATAACAAACAGAATAGTTCAAAACAAAATAGAACAGGAATCAAAATAAACTCCTTCTCCTTCTCCCCCTTGATTTCAGCACAAGTCGCAAAAGCATTAACGAAGTCGTGGAGACTTACGAACAGGCGGGGAAGAGGAACTGCCAGGACGCTTCTTGTATCTCTCAGCCTTCATTTTGAATCTTTTCCCAGTAGAGATGGAGGTAGGCTATTCAGAAACCATAAGAGCAGGTTGTTCTTCAGCTGTTTCAGAGGAACTAGCAATAACTTCAGCTACAACTCTATGAATCTCCTTTTCAAGACGTTCAACACTGGTTTCAATTGTATGCAACTCAACAGGAGGTTGTTGAGAAGGTACCAGTGACTCTTCTGCAAGTGTAGATGGTGGAGGTGTGGTTGCTGCATTGTGTCATCTATTGAAGGAGGTTTCTGAATGTGTTTTGCTGGTGGTGTTGTTGTGGCTTCATGTGGTGGTGACTGTGTTGGTGGAGAATCATGATGTTCTGCTTCAGGGACTGGAGAAACATGAGTTTCTTCCTCAACAATTGGTGAAGGCAATTTCATCTCGGGTTCTTCTTGTGGTGGTTCATCTGACACAGACTCATCCCTCAGTTTTGGAGCTGCTAAGTCAATTTTCTTCTTCCTCTTGTCAGATGGTTTCTTCACCAATTTGATCTTCTTCTTTGCTTTCAATCCCTTTGCAGTTGTCTTGAATTTCTTTTTCTTTTTCTTCTTCTCTGCTGTTATGTTTGTCTCAACAGTAGTTTGTTCAGTTGGATATTCTGCAGGTAGTGGCTTAGCTTCTTCAGGCAGTAAGGCATTAGGTTCTAGTATGTGCTCTGCAGACTTCTCAGGAACCACATTATCAGTTTTCATGGACTGTGGTTCTGCTGCAGTAGCAGATTGTCCTGCATGCTTGGCCTCCAAAAAAGATTGTTTGACTTTGATATCTTTCAAATCCTGCACAATCTCAGTCAAGGCAGAATTTATCAAAGCAAACTGTTCTTCAACATTTTTCATGAGATTTTTCCTGACTTTCCTAGGCTTTGGTTCAAGTGCAGGCAAATCAGTTTTATCATGCAATTGATGCAGAAAGCCCTTTGTGATGGATTTAGACAGAATTTCAGTATGTTCCTTAGGACTTATCGGAATACCATTCTGTGCTAAAATTCCTTGAATCAAGCAAGGAAAAACAAGCAAATGATAGTCAGAGTTGTATGGACCAAACTGAAAAATCATTCTATAAGCTAGAAAGCCAAAATTAATAGGTCTATTGGTGCCGAAACAGAACAAAAATTTTACTCTGTCTTCTCGAACTTGATTTTGGTGTGATGAGGGAAGGCAATTAAATTTGCAATCTTATGCATCACTCTATACTTCTTTTTGGGATATTTCTGGTCAATTCCATCCCTCGGTTTCCATTCTATATCCTCTCTACCAGTTAGTTCTTTAATCAATACAACCATATCAAAATTGTCATCCAAAGAATGCAAACCTCCTATTGGTATATCAAAGAATGTGTTTATGACATTCGGTGAGAATTTCACAAATTTTCCTCTACAATATACTCTATGATAATGAAAGCTTTTTGGATCATCAATGGTAGTAGATATGTTGGCATAGAATTCTTGAATTAAAGACTTCACAGGGGGTAGGAAATTGTTTACCATACTAGTCCAGTATATAGACTTAAGAAGATCACTCGACCCATAGTTATTGAAGTTGGTCAACTTTACCGGTCTTTCCATCTGCAACTTCCTCTTCGAAGTATACTTCAAGAATTTCTGCTTGATGACTGCTGTTAGGAACTTGTTGTACTTTGACTTCACTTTGTCTTTCATCTTTTTCACCAGAATCAATTTGCTCATAGCAGGATCAATGAGGCTATTGTGAAGGAGACGACTGTACACTGTCGCTACTATTGTAACCAGAAGAGTTTTGGGAAGATGAATAATTGTTGGTCTTTGAAGAATCAGAGGTGTTTGCCATTGTTAGGGTTTCAAGTTCTGTAAGAGTTTTTCAGAATAGAGAAAGAACAACAAGACAAGAGAGGAAGTGTCGAAACTATTGTTGGAGTATGGTATGAACAGGAAAAGCCTTAACTGCTTTCGTAATATACTTGGCTAATTTAAAAAAATTGATTCCCACAAAATTTAATTTTAATTCCCTTTCCAAAACCGCTTAATAACTGTCATTAATGAATAGGAATTCAAAATTTGATTTCCATTAGAATAAGGAATTCTAATAGAGTTAGGATTCCCGCCACTGAAACTTCTCCCCCTCAATTCAATATAGCTGACATGTCATTTTGACACATAGACACACAAGATAAATCAAATTTTAGATTGGCACAAAGAGCATCGTATGATACAAAAAACATAACAGAAAACAATTAAACTTAACATAACAACAATATCTGAACATCAGATGAATCATTCTAAGAAAGCATATTTCAGAGCTGTTTATTAATTTCACATAAAAGCTAATTTTCATTTTTACTTTTCGATTGATTGAGATGTCAAAAATATTATTTTGACATATTATGAATTAAATCACATTGGATTGTGAATACAGTAGCTTTCACACAATATAGAGGTAGCCCTTTTTCATTTGAGTGGGTGACCTCAACATATTTCTTAGATACCTTGAGGTTACTCTCAATGACGGCTTTCACACATCATATATTGGTAGCCCTCTCTGTATTTTATATTTTAAACCAGTATCTTATCATTCACACAATTTTTATATTATAGCTCACACATGCTAAATTAGAAGAAAATTTATGGTATTGCAGATACAATTAACATAACAGTAAGCAGTGTTTATTCAGATAACTGACAGATGCCAAAGGCCTTTCTTAGATTCTCAAATCTTATTGTATCTAATGCCTTAGTGAGCAAGTCAGCCAATTGTTTATCAGTGGAGATGTGTTCAATGTGTATCACCTTAGACTCTACAAGTTCCCTTATAAAATGGTATCTTATGTCAATGTGTTTTGTTCTAGAATGTTGAACATGATTTTTGAAAATATTTATAGCACTAGTATTATCACAAACACAGTTATAGGTTACTGTTCAATACCATAATCACTCAACATTTGCTTCATCCACAGTAGTTGTGTGCAACAACTTCATGCTGCTATATACTCAGCTTCAGCAGTAGACAAAGAAATAGAGTTCTGCTTTTTGTTGTGCCAAGAAACCAAGTTAGTACCAAGATAAAAACACCCTCCTAATGTGTTTTTTCTGTCATCTGCATTTTTTGCCCATTCATCATCACTAAACCTTGCAAGATAATCATTTGTATCTTTAGAAAACCATATACCATAATCATGAGTTCCATGTACATACTTGATGATTCTCTTAGCAGCTGCCAGATGTGATTCTTTAGGGTTTGCTTGAAATCTTGCACAAAGTCCTACACTAAAGCACAAGTCTGGTCTACTTGCTGTGAGGTATAACAGGCTACCAATAATGCTTCTGTACAAACTTGCATCAACCTCTTTTCCTACATTGTCTTTTGCAAGTTTCAGATTAGTACTGATAGGAGTTTTCATTGGTTTTGAATTCTCAAGTCCAAATTTCTTTACAAGATTTTTAGCATATTTTGATTGAGATATAAATATCGCATCATTCATTTGCTTAACCTGCAATCCAAGAAAGAAATTTAATTCTTCTACCATGCTCATCTCAAATTCTTCTTCCATCAACTTAACAAACTCATTAGTTATACTTTTGTTAGTTGATCCAAAAACAATGTCATCAACATATATTTGAGCAACAATAAAATAGTTAGAAGCATGTTTGATAAACAAGGTCTTATCATTTGATGCATTCAAAACTAGCAAGTATACTAGTCGCACAAGTAATAAAGTGATAAGTAGATATCGTTCCCACGAGGATTGATTCTAATTGAATTTGTTATTTTCCAGCAACGATAAACTAAACAAGGGGGGTTTTGTTGAATGATTAACTAAATGAAATAAGAATGCAAATTAAGAATAACAAAACAGAAGTTAATTTGAATGAAAGATCAATGAGAGAAATCTGGTTAAGGGATCCTTCTCTACCACAAGATATGGATTTGCGAATTAATCGTAGAATTATCATCCAATTACAGCATTGAAGTTATCAACCGTAGATAACAACAAGCTCTGTTATCCCAATCTTTCCTTACTTTGTTGTTAAATAAAACAAGCTCTTTATTTAATCTCTATCAATTAAACAACCTAGAACAAGCTCTCTAAGTTTAATTCAATGGAAGCATTACGATAAGAAAGATAGGTTGATCTAAGCAATAATCACACAGGTTCGGATTATTTAACTTAGGTTGTATTTTCTAATTGCAATCTCTGATCACAATTTTGCTACTAATGATTCGAAATTCATGACAATTACGGATCAAGATTTCTAATCTAGCAATAGACAACAACCAGATTATATTCAGTTGGCCACCCCAAATACAATCAGCAAGCAATAATAAGCATTAGATATGGGAAAATACAAGCAACTTCAATTAGAGAATTGGATAACAATTTCTTACACAATCAACTCACAAAAACCATATCAAGGGCTTTGAAATCACCCTCAACCAATTCAGATTTAGTTATACATGTTCAAAAACGTAGTCAATACAATACAATACAAAAACATTCTAGAAAATGAAAGGGAAGGGAAAAACTTAGCAAATCCTTTGCAAATCTCCTTAGATTGTAGTTCTTCCTCTTTCCAAGCTTCCTTTCTCCTTCAAGAACTCCAAGAGATGAAAGAATTCCAGAGCTGCAGCCTCCACCACGTTCTCCCCCTCTTCAAGTTATGAAAATAAAACCCTAAATGTGTTTAAATACTCTGCTACAGTGACTTGCTACAGTGCCCCGTATTATACATGCTACAGTGACTTGTGGAATTATATTTCTATACATCTCACACTGTTTTGATTACAACTTTTGGTACACTGAATGGATTTATAAACCGTAAATTTCTCCAAAAAATAGACTTCGAGAGCTTTCCAACGGTATACAATATGTCATCGGGTTCATTGTATATCAATACAATTAAATCCGAGAAGATGGTTGACTAGCAGAGGTGAAAATGAAGGGTTTTACTCCATTTTTGTGCAAGTTGCTCCAAAACTCTACAAATATCAAAACCACACAAAAACATAAAAATACCAAGGAATATAGCAAAGAAACTTGGACAAATTGATATGAAAATGATATATAAATAGACACTTATCAAATTCCCCCACACTTAGACTTTGCTAGTCCTCGAGCAACTACGACAATGTGAAATAAAACTAAACCGAAATAGAATCAACAAAAAATTAAAACACACAAATGCTTCATCTTGCAAATAGCCCTCAAAGATTGTACTTAATTATAACCCAAGGAAAACTTCAAAATAATGCACTTGATCAAGAATTTTACTCAAAGATTAGTTTCGCTTCACTTCAATTCCTCAAGTGTGTGTGTGTAGAGCCATTCTCACCTAATCACTTGTAACCCGGATGAGTTTATGCATAAAATGAATCATATTTAATATTGAAGATGTGTGTATAAATGAACTCCATAGGCCTGCTTTTCAAGTCACTCTCCACGAATGTAGACATGCACAACACTAAGGATCAAGTAGGACTTTATTAAGCTTGTAACGTTTGGCTTGGGTGAAGGTATGATAAAGGATAATAATTTGGCTCAAATCACCCACAAACACATAAATCATTCAAGACTATGTAGAGCTCAACCACATAACATAAAAAAATTCGTTCGAGTTCACCAAGTGACTCCCCCAAACTTATTCAGAACACTCAATCTCTCATTTTATTATTGTTTTTTTAATACAAAAGAAACTACACCCCCACACTTTGTTGTTTCATTCTTTTTAAGAACACTCAAGGGTATATATCTGTTTTTCTTTTTTTTTTCTTTTTTTCTTTTTTTTCTTTAACTGCAATTCTCTTCCCCCACACTTAAACAACACATTGTCCTCAATGTTTAAGTACGTGGAAGATAGGACAGATTGTTTTTTTCTTTTTTCTTTTTTTACAAACACAATAAAACTCACTTGCATTGCTCATGGCACAATCCAACCTCCTCTAACTTCCCAAAACCAGAACATAGCTCAAAATGTCATCGTGAATGATCTACATGCTCATAGGTAAGGGACAAACTATTTGAAAAAAAAATTCATTTGCTATACAACATGTCATCGGGTTCATTGTATATCAATACAATTAAATCCGAGAAGATGGTTGACTAGCAGAGGTGAAAATGAAGGGTTTTACTCCATTTTTGTGCAAGTTGCTCCAAAACTCCTACAAACATCAAAACCACACAAAAACTAAAAATACCAAGGAATATAGCAAAGAAACATGGACGAATTGATATGAAAATGATATATAAATAGACACTTATCAAATTCCCCCACACTTAGACTTTGCTAGTCCTCAAGCAATTACAATGATTTGAAACAAAACTAAAGCGAAACAGAATCATAGAAAAAATAAAACACACAAATTCTTCAACTTGCAAATAGGCCTCAAAGATTGTACATAATTATAACCCAAGGAAAACTTCAAAATAATGCACTTGATCAAGATTTTATCTCAAAGATTAGTTTCGCTTCACTTCAATTCCTCAAGTGTGTGTGTGTAGAACCATTCTCACCTAATCACTTGTAACCCGGATGAGTTTATGCATAAAAATGAATCATAGTTAATAGTGAAGATGTGTGTATAAATGAACTCCATAGGCCTGCTTTTTAAGTCACTCTCCACTAATGTAGACATGCACAACACCAAGGATCAAGTAGGGCTTTATTAAGCTTGTAACGTTTGGCTTGGGTGAAGGTATGATAAAAGATAATAATTTGGCTCAAATCACCCGCAAACACATAAATCATTCCAGATTATGTAGAGCTCAAACACATAACATAAAAAAATTCGTTCGAGTTCACCAATTGACTCCCCCAAACTTATTCAGAACACTCAATCTCTCATTTTATTATTGTTTTTTTTAACACAAAAGAAACTACACCCCCACACTTTGTTGTTTCATTCTTTTTAAGAACACTCAAGGGTATAGATCTGTTTTTATTTTTTTTTCTTTTTTTTATTTTTTTTCTTTAACTGCAATTCTCTTCCACCACACTTAAACAACATATTATCCTCAATGTTTAAGTACGTGGAAGATAAGACAGATTGTTTTTTTCTTTTTTTTTTTTTTACAAACACAAGTGTAATAACGTCACGTGCATTGCTCATGTGCACATCAACCTCCTCCTAACTTCACCCAAAACAAGAACATAGCTCAAAATGGCATCGTGACTGATCTACATGCTCAAGGTAAGGGACAAACTATATTTAAAAAAAAAATTCATTTGATATTCAACATGTCATGGTGTGTTCATTGTATATCAATACAATTAAATCCGAGAAGATGTTTGACTAGCAGAGGTGAAAATGAAGGGTTTTACTCCATTTTTGTGCAAGTTGCTACAAAACTCCTACAAACTTCAAAACCACACAAAAACATAAAAATACCAAGGAATATAGCAAAGAAACATGGACGAATTGATATAAAAGTAATACATAAATAGACACCTATCAAATTCCCCCACACTAAGACTTTGCTAGTCCTCGAGCAACTAAAATGATACGAAACAAAACTAAACCGAAACAGAATCAAAGAAAAATTAAAACACACAAATGCGTCAACTTGCAAATAGGCCTCAAAGATTGTACTTAATTATAACCCAAGGAAAACTTCAAAATAATGCACTTGATCAAGAACTTTATCTCAAAGATTAGTTTCGCTTCACTTCAATTCCTCAAGTGTGTGTGTGTAGAGCCATTCTCAGCGAATCACTTGTAACCCGGATGAGTTTATGCATAAAAATGAATCATAGTTAATAGCGAAGATGTGTGTATAAATGAACTCCATAGGCCTGCTTTTTAAGTCACTCTCCACTAATGTAGACATGCACAACACCAAGGATCAAGTAGGGCTTTATTAAGCTTGTAACGTTTGGCTTGGGTGAAGGTATGATAAAAGATAATAATTTGGCTCAAATCACCCGCAAACACATAAATCATTCCAGATTATGTAGAGCTCAACCACATAACATAAAAAAATCCGTTCGAGTTCACCAAGTGACTCCCCCAAACTTATTCAGAACACTCAATCTCTCATTTTATTATTGTTTTTTTAACACAAAAGAAACTACACCCCCACACTTTGTTGTTTCATTCTTTTTAAGAACACTCAAGGGTATAGATCTGTTTTTCTTTTTTTTTCTTTTTTTTTCTTTAACTGCAATTCTCTTCCACCACACTTAAACAACACATTGTCCTCAATGTTTAAGTACATGGAAGATAAGACAGATTGTTTTTTTCTTTTTTTTTTTACAAACACAATAAAACTCACTTGCATTGCTCATGGCACCATCCAACCTCCTCTAACTTCCCAAAACCAGAACATAGCTCAAAATGTCATCGTGAATGATCTACATGCTCATAGGTAAGGGACAAACTATTTAAAAAAAAATTCATTTGCTATACAAGATGTCATCGGGTTCATTGTATATCAATACAATTAAATCCGAGAAGATGGTTGACTAGCAGAGGTGAAAATGAAAGGTTTTACTCCATTTTTGTGCAAGTTGCTCCAAAACTCCTACAAACATCAAAACCACTCAAAAACATAAACATACCAAGGAATATAGCAAAGAAACATGGACGAATTGATATGAAAATGATATATAAATAGACACTTATCAAATTCGCCCACACTTAGACTTTGCTAGTCCTCGAGCAACTAAAATGATACGAAACAAAACTAAACCAAAACAGAATCAAAGAAAAATTAAAACACACAAATGCTTCAACTGGCAAATAGGCCTCAAAGATTGTACTTAATTATAACCCAAGGAAAACTTCAAAATAATGCACTTGATCAAGAATTTATCTCAAAGATTAGTTTCGCTTCACTTCAATTCCTCAAGTGTGTGTGTGTAGAGCCATTCTCACCTAATCACTTGTAACCCAGATGAGTTTATGCATAAAAAATGAATCATATTTAATATTGAAGATGTGTGTATAAATGAACTCCATAGGCCTGCTTTTCAAGTCACTCTTCACTAATGTAGACATGCACAATATCAAGGATCAAGTAGGACTTTATTAAGCTTGTAACGTTTGGCTCGGGTGAAGGTATGATAAAAGATAATAATTTGGCTCAAATCACCCACAACCACATAAATCATTCCAGATTATGTAGAGCTCAACCACATAACATAAAAAAAATTCTTTCGAATTCACCAAGTGACTCCCCAAAACTTATTCAAAACACTCAATCTCTCATTTTATTATTGTTTTTTTAACACAAAAGAAACTACACCCCCACACTTTGTTGTTTCATTCTTTTTAAGAACACTCAAGGGTATAGATCTGTTTTTTTTTCTTTTTTCCTTTTTTTTTCTTTAACTGCAATTCTCTTCCCCCACACTTAAACAACACATTGTCCTCAATGTTTAAGTACGTGGAAGATAAGACAGATTGTTTTTTTTCTTTTTTTTCTTTTTTTCTTTTTACAAACACAATAAAACTCACTTGCATTGCTCATGGCACAATCCAACCTACTCTAACTTCCCGAAACCAGAACATAGCTCAAAATGTCATCGTGAATGATCTACATGCTCATAGGTAAGGGACAAACTGTTTGAAAAAAAAAATTCATTTGAGGTTATGGAATCTTTTAGTGAGTTAAAAAAAAAAAAGCTTACAGAGGCTCAAAGGGGTAACTAGGGATCAATTTCAATTAAGGTTGGCTATTAAGGCTCAAACGGTCCAAAGATGTCCTAAATCATTTCCCCAATATTGCACAGTCTAGGATTTCGCCTCGGGTGACCATCAAACAGGTTCTAGAATTCATTGAAATCTGAAGAAACACTTAAATTGCATAAACCTTCTCTAAGTGAACAAATAACTTAGTGATAATGGCTCTGTGCTCAATGTTTTGCAAGGAATCAAAGGTAAAGCAAAAACTAATATACATTTCAAGCACACAGATCCATGCATCATTTATCATTTTCCAAGAGTTATTCTTAATTCAATCATTTCTTTATCATTGACCCATAAAATGCAAGAAAAGAGGTACGTGGCGTTGTTACACTTGAGTCAAGATTGTATATTTCAACAATCCTTAGGACCAGTAGCCCACAGACTTAAGGTTTCCAGCCTATATACCTTTATTAGAAAGAACAAAACAAGAAACAAGACACTTCAAACAACATGAAATAACAAACTACAGATTTATTTCGAGAGAATGCATTTCAAGGGTTAAAGAAACCCCATATTCTGCCATTCTTAGGTTTTTCTACATTTTTTTTTAAATCGAAACTGATAAAGACGAAAATACATAACAACTCTAAATTACGTAAAACTAAACTTACTCATAAAATAATAAAGTCCAACAAGTCAACAAGCACAAATAAGTTAGTTAGAATGGGTCTAAAAAGTTTAGAAGTTAGCCTCCTTATTCAGCCATTATGGATGAAAGAGATCCAGAATGCGTTTCAAGAGTACTTAAACTTTTTAAGACACCACTCTAAAAGGCAAGATTAGAAAATATTACCTGGAACGAAAGAAATAACCTGAAAAAGCTCAAAAGAAATAACATGAAAAATCTCAAATAAACACAATAAAAAGAAAGCAAACAAAAGCGAAGCAAACCAATAGATAGAGATTACAGATGGAGCGTTAAATCCAGTCTGCGCCTTTTATTGCCTTCTCCAAACCAATCTATCCGAGCTATTGTTGGATCAGGCGAATAAACGAATGCTTGTAATTTGTCAATTAACTCCCCTGCAGTTGAAGCTGTAACCAGGATTTGCCTTGCCGACTGTGAGATGAAGTTTTTTTCTACTGCTTGATCAAGAAAAGACAATAAACCATTAAAAAAATTATTGACATTTAACAAGCCAATGGGTTTCCAATGGATGTTTAGCTGTGCCCAAGAGGTGATTTGAAATATCTCCTCTAATGTACCATAACCACCGGGCAAAGCTATAAATGCATCAGATTTAATGATCATATGTGCAATACGCTCATGCATACTAGAAACCTGTAACTCTTCCCCCAAGGTGTTGCCTACGATATCTCGTACAGCTAATGGTTTAGGGATAATGCCGAGAACTTTGCTTCCTCCTAAGGATGCAGTTGTCGACACACACCCCATTAACCCAAGACTACCCCTTCCATAAATCAAATGAATACCCCTCGCAGCTAATGTCCTACCAAGATCAAGAGCTGTTGTTGTAAACTCTCCATCTTTACCAAATTGCGATCCACAAAATACGCATATATTTTGGAGTCGCCGAATTGGTGTTTTCTCCATTTCTACAAGTGCTCTAAACTTGTGTAAGACAATTATGCACGTTAGGTAATATGCTTTTCAAGTGTAAGACAGGTTATAATAATGACATTTGAAAATATGGAGAATGGATATATACACACATAAAACTCTCAAATTTGAAACATGGGGACATAATTTCGGTGGGGGTTGCTCGATGCAGATTTATCGCCCCGAGATTTGAAAAAAATAGATATGCTTTCGGTAGGGTTTGACAAAACCTCCACACTTGTCGCCCACGTGTGCATGAAAAATTGAGATAAACTTTCGGTGGGGTTTGAAAAA
>SNVD02011274.1:0-54536 GCA_013180625.2 Boswellia sacra | reverse complement strand
AAAATGGCACCATTATTAGAAACAAAGCTAGACTTGTTGCTTAAGGATACAATCAAGAAGAAGGTATTGATTATGAGGAAACCTTTGCACCGGTTGCTAGATGAGAATCAATTAGAATGTTGTGTGCATTTGCATGTTATAAAAAATTTACATTATATCAAATGGATGTCAAAAGTGCATTTTTAAATGGTTACATTATGGAGGAAGTATATGTAGAGCAACCTCTCGGTTTTCAAAATCATGATTTTTCAAACCATGTTTTCAAACTCAAAAAGGCACTTTATGGCTTGAAACAAGCACCAAGAGCATGGTATGATAGATTGAGCAAATTTCTCATTGATACTGGTTTCGAAATGAAAAAAGTTGATACTACTCTTTTTGTTAAACCAAAAAATGATGATTTATTAAATGTTCAAATCTATGTTGATGATATTATATTTGGTGCTACTAATGTTTCTATGTGTGAGGAATTTTCAAAGTGCATGCAACAAGAATTTGAAATGAGCTAAGGCGAGAAGTAAATTTGATTCCTTGGACTTCAAATCAAGCAATCAATAGATGGGACTTCATTAATCAAGCTAAATACACAAGAGATCTTCTTCAAGAAGTTTGGCATGGATAATTCAAGGACATATAACACACCTATGGGTACATTAACCAAGCTTGACAAAGATGAGCAAGGAAAAGATGTTGAGGTAACAAAATATCGAGGTATGATTGGCTCTCTTTTGTATTTAACTGCTAGTAGACCTGATATTATGTTTAGTGTGTGTGTATGTGTGCTAGATCAAATCTGTCCAAAGGAAGCTCCACCTTAAAGCATGTCAAAAGGATATTAGATATCTAGCTTGGAACCATAAATCTAGGTCTTTGGTATCCTAAGTGTGATAATTTTGATCTCTAATTAGTTTGTCGGATGCGGACTTTGCTAGAAGTCTTCTTGATAGAAAGAGAACTAGTGGCTCTTGCCATTTTTTAGGACATGCATTAGTCTCATGGTTTAGTAGAAAACAAAATTCTGTTGCCTTATCAACCGCGGAAGCCGAGAATATTGCAGTAGGAAGTTGTTATGCACAATCTCTTTGGATGAAACAAATTTTAAAAGATTATGGTGTGGTATTTGATCATATTCCCATCAAATGTGACAATACAAGTGCCATCAACATTTCAAAAAATCCCATACAACACTATAGGACTAAGCATATAGAGATTAGACATCATTTTATTAGAGATCATGTGCAAAAAGGTAATATGTCTTTAGAATTTATTCCCACCGATAAACAATTAGCCGATATATTTACTAAACCCCTTAGTCAAGATAGATTTAGCATAATTAGAAGAGAATTAGGCATGTTGAATATGTCTTAATTTTGCTTTAATATGATAATCTTTGAATGGTAGCATATATTAAGGGGGAGAGTTAATTTGATTACATTTTTTTTGATGATAACAAAAGGGGGAGAAATAGTTGGATTGCTTATATTCATAACAAGTGTCATTCTTTTTGCTTATTGTTGATTTTATTTTCATTCTTGATTTTAGATTATATTTTAAAGCAATCAATGGTTTGTCATCAAAAAAAAGGGGGAGATTGTTAGCCCTAAGGCTACATGATAATTTGATGATAACAATACACATTGATTCATAAGGTGTTACTAACATTTTATTTATGTGCAAGAGTAATATCATTGAAATAATTGTAAAATCAAGAAAAGGCTTATTAAAATGAAGTGTTGAAGCTAAGGAGAAGACTACATGTTAAAGGCAACAAAGTTTAAGAACAAGGATTGACTCAAGGAATGTGACACATGAGCAATGTTCAATCAATTGATCATATATATCTCTACAAATATCCAAATGACGTAATTCTTGAGCCTTTGGAAAGCTTACTCAATTTATAACATTTCCATTTATGTTTTAAAGAAAAGAAAGTCAAATTTTAAGTGCAAGATCGTCCAAAATCATCATGCAAAGTGAAGACAATATGAAGCAGTGACATGAGCCACCGAATACTTCTTTTGGACATATCTTGACGTTAGAAAAATCAAAATGACTTGATTCTTGAGCAATTAGAAAGATGAATTAGGGGCACATTTCATAGGTTTTGAAGAAGAATTCAAAAATTTCAAATGAAGACCGACATAATTGACATGCAATTCGGTGGACTGACACAGACAAGAAAAATCAACTCATATAAGCACCGAATGGTGTTTTGGCCATATCTTAAGATAGAGATATCCAATTGCTTTGATTCTTAATGTTTTGGAAAGATTATTGAAATATGAAGATCTTTTATGTTTTGAAGAAATTCAAATTTCAAATTGAAGGCTAACAGAATTATCATTCAAGTCAGTGGACAGACACATGGAAGAAAAATCAAGTCACTTGAGCACTGAATGGTGTTTTGGCCATATCTTGAGCTACAGATATCCAAATGACTTGGTTCTTGATGCGTTGGAAAGCTTATTCAAATGTGCAGATCTTTTATGTTTTGCAGATTTTCAAATTTAAACAAAACATTGACAAAAATGGCAGACAAAATTACGGTTTTTATGGTGGGCAGAAAATTTGGAGTTGGTGTCTTCACTTGATTAAGTTCATCTCATTTGCCTAAAAAAGGAGCCATTCTCCCATGCATTTAAGTAGTGTAAGAGAAGCATTTTATCAAGCAAAAAGCAAGAGAAATATCAAGTCTAGAGAGCTTTTATATTATTTATCTACTCTTTGAAGAGAGTTATACTTTTGTTGTAAAAATTATCTTTGTTCTTGTATTGTGGTGAGAGTGAGATATTATTGTAAAGGATAATGGTTATCCTTGAGAGAACTCTTGTTGTGTGTTATCAAGAGTTGAAGGAAGTTGCCTTGGTGAGGTTGTTCATCAAGAAGAACTCTTGGTCTGGTGTTATCAAGGGTTGAAGGAAGTTGCCTTGGTGAGGTTGTTCATCACGAAGAACTCTTGGTGTGGTGTTATCAAGGGTTGAAGGAAGTTGCCTTGGTGAGGTTGTTCATCAAGAAGAACTCTTGGTGTGGTGTTATCAAGAGTTGGAAGAAAAAGTATTGCTGAGGTTGTTCATCAAGCAAGTTGTAACGATTCTACAACTTAGTGGAAAGCTTAGCTCGTGGAGCTAGGAGCCCGTGGACGTAGGCAAGGTTTGCCGAACCACGTAAATTGAGTTTGCACTCTCTCTATCCCTTTCCTCTTTACATTTACTTGCACTTGTGATTTTTCATCATTATTATTCTTTTGATTGCATCTTTGATAAATTCTAATTTCATCTTCTTCACCTTTATTTTCAAAGAAAGAGTGAACTAATTTTGATCTTTCAAGAAAAGTTTTCTAAATCCGTTTTGATAAATAAAAACCCAATTCACCCCCCCTCTTGGGTTGCCATACCTGGGTCAACAATGACTACCCCATGACATAGGCACACGTGGGAGACAAGTGTGGCGGTTTTGTCAAACCCCACCTAAAATATATTTCCATTTTTCATGCTTCACGTGAGAGATAAGTGTGTAGGTTTTGTCAAACCCCGCCGAAAGCATATCTCATTTTTTCAAAACTTGGGGGCGATAAATCTGCATCGAACAACCCCCACCGAAATTATGTCTCCATGTGTCAAATTTGTGAGTTTTACGTGTGTATATATCCATTTTGCATATTCTCAAATGTCATTTTATAACCTGTCTTGCACTTGAATCGCATAATACCTCACGCACATCATTGTCTTGCACAAGTTTAGAGCACTTTTAGAAATGGAGAAAACACCAATTCGGCGATTCCAAAATATATGCGTATTTTGTGGATCTCAATTTGGTAAAGATGGAGAGTTTACAACAGCAGCTCTTGATCTTGGTAGGACATTAGCTGCGAGGGGTATTAATTTGATTTATGGAGGAGGTAGTCTTGGGTTAATGGGGTGTGTGTCAACAGCTGCATCCCTAGGAGGGAGCAAAGTTCTCGGCATTATCCCTAAACCATTAGCTGTGCGAGATCTCGTAGGCAACACAATCGGGGAAGAGTTACAAGTCTCTAGCATGCATGAGCGTATTGCACATATGATTGTTAAGTCCGATGCATTTATAGCTTTACCCGGTGTTTATGGCACATTAGATGAGATATTTCAAATCACCTCTTGGGCACAGCTAAACATCCATAAAAAACCCATTGGTTTGTTAAATGTCAATAACTTTTTTGATGGTTTATTGTCTTTTCTTGATCAAGCTGTAGAAAAAAATTTTATCTTACCATCAGCAAGGCAAATTCTTGTTACAGCTTCAACGGCAGGGGAGTTAATTGACAAACTACAAGAATTCATCTATTCGCCTGATCCAACAACAGCTCGGATTGATTGGTTTGGAGAAGGAAATAAGAGGCGTAAACTAGATTTAACACTCCATCTGTAATCTCTATTTGCTGGTTTGATTCGTTTTTGTTTGCTTTCTTTTTATTGTGTTTATTTGAAGTTTTTCATGTTATTTATTTTGAGATTTTTCAGTTTTTTTCTTTCCTCCCAGGTAATATTTTCTAATCTTGGTTTTTAGAGTGGTGGCTTAAAAAGTTTAAGTCCTTTTGAAACGCATTATGGATCTCTTTAATCTATAATGGCTGAATAAGAGGCTAACTTCTAAACTTTTTAGACCCATTCTAACTGACTTGTTTTTGTTTGCTAGCTTGTTGGACTTTGTTATTTTATGAGTAAGTTTGGTTTTATGTAATTTAGAGTTGTTATGTGTTGTCTTTATTAGTTTCGATTCAAAAATAGAACATTGTGGAAAAACCTGAGAATGGCAGAATATGGGGTTTCTTTACCCTTGAAACGCATTCTCTCGAAATAATTCTGTAGTTTGTTTATTTCATGTTGTTTGAAGTGTTTCTTTCATAATAAAGGTATATAGGCTGGAAACCTTAAGTCTGCTGGCTACTGGTCCTAAGGATTGTTGAAATATACAATCTTGACTCAGGTGTAACAACGCCACGTACCTCTTTTCTTGCATTTGTGGGTCGATGATAAGATAATGATTGAATTAAGAATAACTCTTGGAAAATGATAAATGATGCATGGATCTTTGTGCTTGAAATTAGTTTTTGCTTTACCTTTGATTCCTTGCACAAAATTAAGCACCGAGCCATTATCACTGAGTTATTTGTTTACTTAGAGAAAGTTTATGTAATTTAAGGGTTTCTCCAGATTTCAATGAATTCTAGAACTTGTTTGATGGTCACTCGAGGCGAAATCCTAGACTTTGCAACATTCGGGAAATGATTTAGGCCATCTTTGGACCGTTTGAGCCTTAAGAGCCAACCTTGACTAAAATTGATCCCTAGTTACCCCTTTGAGCCTCTGTAAACCTTTTTCTTTTTTAACTCACTAAAAGATTTCCTAATCTCAATTGAATTTGTTCCAAACAGTTTATCCCTTACCTATGAGCATGTAAATCAGTCGCAATTACATTTTGAGCTATGTTCTGGTTTTGGGAAGTTAGAGGAGGTTGGATTGTGCCATGAGCAATGCAAGTGAGTTTTATTATGTTTGTAAAAAAAAAAAAAAAAGAGAGAAAAAAATCTGTACTTATCTTCCACGTACTTAAACATTGAGGACAATGTATTGTTTAAGTGTGGGGGAGTGGAATTGCAGTTAAAAAAAAAGAAAAAAAAGAAAAAAAAGAGTTTTATTCCCTTGGGCGTTCTTAAAAAGAATGAAACAACAAAGTGTGGGGGTGTAGTTTCTTTTGCTTTCTACAAAAAAAAAAGAAAAAAGAAAAAAAAAGAAAAAAAAGAGAGTTTGAGTGTTCTGAATAAGTTTGGAGAGTCATTTGATGAATAAGAATGAATTTTTTATGTCATGGGCTTGAGCTCCACATAATATTGAATGATTTTATGTGTTTGTGGGTGATTTGAGCCTAATTATTATCCTTTATCATACCTTCAACCAAGCCAAACGTTACAAGCTTAATAAAGTCCTACTTGATCCTTGGTGTTGTGCATGTCTACATTAGTGGAGAGTGACTTGAAAAGCAAGCCTATGGAGTTCATTTATACACACATATTTAATATTAAATACGATTCATTTTTATGCATAAACTCATCCGGGTTACAAGTGATTAGGTGAGAATGGCTCTACACACACACACTTGAGGAATTGAAGTGAAGCGAAACTAATCTTTGAGATACAATTCTTGATCAAGTGCATTATTTTGAAGTTTTCCTTGGGTTATAATTAAGTACAATCTTTGAGGCCTATTTGCAAGTTGAAGCATTGGTGTGTTTTAATTTTTCTATGATTCTGTTTCAGTTTAGATTTGTTTCGTATCATTTTAGTTGCTCGAGGACTAGCAAAGTCTAAGTGTGGGGGAATTTGATAGGTGTCTATTTATGTATTACTTTTATATCAATTCGTCCATGTTTCTTTGCTATATTCCTTGGTATTTTTATGTTTTTGTGTGGTTTGATGTTTGTAGGAGTTTTGGAGCAACTTGCACAAAAATGGAGTAAAACCCTTCATTTTCACCTCTGCTAGTCAGTGATCTTCTCGGATTTAATTGTATTGATATACATGAACCCGACGACATGTTATATACCGTTGGAAAGCTCTCGAAGTCTATTTTCTGGAGAAATTTACGGTTTATAAATCCATTCAGTGTACCAAAAATTGTAATCAAAACAGTGTGAGAAGTATAGAAATGTAATTCCACAAATCACTGTAGCATGTATAATACGGGACACTGTAGCAGGTTACTGTAGCAGAGTATTTAAACACATTTTTAGGGTTTTATTTTCATAACTTGAAGAGGGGAAAACGTGGGAAGAGGCTGCATTTCTGGATTTCTCTCATCCCTTGGAGTTCTTGAAGGAGAAAGAAGATTTTGAAAGAGGAGGAACTACAATTCCAAGAAGATTCATCTACAAAGAAGATTTTCAAAGAATTTGCTAAGTTCTTTCTTTCCTTTTCAATTCTGGAATTTCTCTGTATTGTATTTGTTATTCTGATTGAATATGTCTAACTAAATCTGAATTGGTTGAGGGTGATTTCAAAGCCCTTGATATGGATTTTGTGAGTTGATTGTGTAAGAAAATTGTTATCCAATTCTCTAATTGAAGTTGCTTGTATTTTCCCATATCTAATGCTTATGATTGCTTACTGATTGTATTTGGAATGGCCAACTGAATATAATCTGGTTGTTGTCTATTGCTAGATTAGAAATCTTGATCCGTAATTGTCATGAATTTCCAATCATTAGTAGCAAAATTGTGATCAGAGATTGTAATTGGAAAATACAACCTAGGTTAAATAATCCGAACTTGTGTGATTATTGCTTAGATCAACCTATCTTTCTCATCGTAATGCTTCCATTGAATTAAACTTAGAGAGCTTGCTCTAGGTTGTTTAATGGATAGAGATTAAATAAAGAGCTTGTTTTATTTAACAACAAAGTAAGGAAAGATTGGGATAACAGAGCTTGTTGTTATCTACGGTTGATAACTTCAATGCTGTAATTGGATTACAATTCTATGTTAATTCACAAATTCATATCTTGTGGCAGAGAATGAACTCTTAACCAAGTGTCTCCCATTGATTTTTCATTCAAATTTACTTTCTGTTTTGTTATTCATTACTTGCATTCTTCTTTCATTTAGTAAATCATTCAACAAAAATCCCTCCTGTATTCTTCTTTCATTTAGTAAATCATTCAACAAAAATCCCTCCTGTTTAGTTTATTGTTGCTGGAAATAACAAATTCAATTAGAATCAATCCTCGTGGGAACGATATCTACTTATCACTTTATTACTTGTGCGACTAGTATACTTGCTAGTTTCGAACGCATCAGTTGTCTTAATGAAGAGGCTTATGTTGAACAGTCTAAAGGATTTGTTGATCCTAGACGTCCAAATTTTCTATACAAGCTTCACAAAGCATTGTATGGTTTGAAACAAGTTCCTAGAGCTCGGTATGAGAGATTGACTAGCTTCTTGAATCAAAGAGGCTACACTCAAGGAAGTGATATTAAAACTTTATTCGTTAAACATGCTTCAAGTTATTTCATTGTTGCTTAAGTATATGTTCATGATATTGTCTTCAGTTCCACTAATAAAGTCAAAGCTAATGAGTTTGTTAAGCTAATGCAAAGTGAACTCGAGATGAGCATGGTAGAAGGGTTGAATTTTTTCCTTGGTTTACAAGTGAAGTAACTTGAAAGTGGAATTTTTATTTCACAATCAAGGTATGCTAAAAACATGGTAAAAAAAAATTCAAACTTGACAAGGCCAAGGCACTTAGGACTCCCATGAGTACCAACATCAAACTAACAAAAGAAAATGCAGGTAATGATATTAATTCAAGCCTTTACAGGAGCATGATTGGAAGCCTCTTATATCTTGTTGCAAGCAAACTTGGCATCAGTTTCGGTGTTGGCTTATACGCTCATTTTCAGTTATATTCGAAAGAACTACATTTATCAATAGTGAAGAGAATTATCAGTTATGTTCATTGGAATATGGTTTACTGTAGACACAAATACATATCTTGCAGGTTATAATGATGCAAATTAGGCAAGGAACATTGATGATAGGAAAAGCATTTCAGAAGTTTGCTTTTACTTAGCCAATAACTTGGTCTCTTGGCACAACAAGAAACAAAATAGCATTTCATTATCAGCAGCAGAGGCTGAATACATAGCTCTTGGGAGTTGCTACACTTATTTAATTTGGATGAAATAAATGCTAAGTGACTATGGTATTAAGATTTTATAACTTTGTCTTTTGATAACACTAGCGCGATTAATATCTCAAAAAATCCAGTCCAACACTCTAGAACTAAGCACATTGATATAAGACATCATTTTATTAGAGAGCTTGTTGAATCCAATACAATCCACATTGATCATAACTCCATTGAGAATCAACTAGCTGACTTGCTTACTAAAGCACTCGATGCATTGAGATTTGAAAAACTGAGAAAAGCCATTGGCATTTGTCATTTATATGCACAAAAACTATGTTTAGTTATGTTATTTATATTTGTAGCATTATTAGTCAAATTTTCAACTTAAAAATGGTTGAGCTACTTTGATTGCTTAAATTTACTAGTAATTTAATGTCAAAAATAGAGAGCTATCTTTAGAGAGTAACTTTAACGTATGTTGAAATATGTTGAGGCCACCCATTCTAATGGAAGAGAGCTACCTCATTTCTTGTGTGAAAGCTATATTTTGACAAGAAAAATTCATGTTGAGATTAATGATTTTGTGTGTAAGAAGCATACTTATGTTGATCACTCAACTGAATTGAATGTTAAGATTAAGAAAATTGATTTTGTTATGTGTTTAAACAGCTTTGATAAATGCTTGGTTTTAAAATGACTTTATGAAGTTTAGAAATTTTAGTTATGTCCAATTTAATTGTTTTTAGTTATATGCAACATAACATGTGAAATTGCTTCTTTTCTAACTTGGTTTTATTTTCTTATATGTTAAAGTGTTAATAAGGCGAGCCACATCAGCAAGATTGTTTTGAGGGGATATTTTGATGATTTAAAAGATCATGATTTTATAAGATTCAAAATTGCCTTATTTAATAAAGATTTTCAAAAATAATTTTGGAAACTACCATAACTAATGTGATAAATATCAGGGTAAATAGAGATTTTCTCTTTCATGGATTTTAATCTATTTTGAAAAATTAAATTTATTCAAATTTGAGCTCCTAGAATTCGGATTGGAATGGGATTTCGTGCTGGTTATATCACACTTAGTTATTAACTCTTGATTATATAAATGTCTCTTTATATATTTGTTTTTGTTAGCCTTAAAATGCAACAGCTATCAAAACTTCTTCTTTTTCATTGCCATGGCCAAATGCAAAGCTGAAACTCAATCTTCATTAACTGAACCCGAAACCACTAGCTCTCCTTCACTCTCAGACTCTTCAACTAAAGAGGAATCAAGCTAGAAAGAGCAGCAAGTCTAGCAAGAGTAACATACAAACCCAAAAATTGAACCAGATTAGTCATCTCCGACAGAACCAGAACAATCATCAACAGGAGAACCAGATTCACCTCTAACTCCACCAATTCTAGTTGACCCAGCCATGAGTGAGGATGATGATGTCATGTTTGGTGAAGTCCAAGATCGTGTAAACCCCTGTAATCATAAGTTTTTGAAGGACGAGAATGAGACAAGGTATAAAAGATACACATTTGGGAGAGAAACCCATATGGAGAGGCCTATCAAAGTCGATGATTCTGATGAATATCAACTTAGAGAGGTGATTGAATCCGCGCATTGGATAAGAATTGTAAAAAAATCTGACCCCTCTTGTAAAATCTCTTGTCCAAGAATTCTATGCCAATATATTGTAATGCATTGATGATCATAAGAGCTATTATTACCATAAGGTTTATTACAGAGGAAAATTGATTCGATTCTCTCCAAATATCATAACCCAATTTTATGAATATCCAATTGGCATTCAACACATTGTTTGTACTGAATTAAACATGAGTGAGGTTACTTATGAGCTAACTAGGAATCGTAATATTCATTTGGATCCACATGATGGCATTGATCAAAAGCATTTGATTATGAAATACCGTGTGTTGTATAAGATTACACAATATAATTGGTTTCTATCCACACACTAGAACAAAGTTAGAGATGATAGAGCCAAATTTCTTTACTATGTTGGCACAAATTGGCTAATTAATGTTGGCTTGTAGATGTATAATTAAATTGTTCAAATTGCAACTTATCAATCTCATAAGAAACTGCTTGCTTTACCCTGCATGATTTGTGTGATAAAAAATGAGATTGAATTGGAGGATGGTGAAATCACTAAAGAGATTCTTCCTTCTATTAAGAAAGGATTCATGATCAGGATTAGAAATGCTCTTAAGGGGGAGGAAGTTCCTCAGAGATAGCCTAGACAGATGAGACCCTCTAAGCTAGACCAGATGGTTGCTATTAGTGAGTAGCTTACTTTAATCACTTCGTCATTAGCTGACCTTATGCAAGAAAATCAAGCTATCAAGGCAGAGTCTGAAGAGAACTTGAGAATAGATCAAGTGGTGACCGTCAATGAAGAAAAGGAAGAGGAAGGACAAGAAGAGGAGTAAGAAGAAATCCAAACTAGTTATAGATGAATCTCCTCAAAGCAAGACTTCTGCAAATTAAGTGGATGACAATCCAAAACCATCACAACCTAATCTAGCTCCAAATTCATCTCCACTTCAAGTCACATAGCAAATAGTTGAAACATCGATGGATATTTGTCAGAAGATAGAAAACACAACTGAGAGACATGCTCGCGAAATTCAAGCGACAGTTGCTACAATTGCCACCTCTACTGAAACAAGTCATCCACCAGCTTCTGCTTATGCTCTTGTATAAATTTCTCCAACTACTATGGTTAAGAGATACAAGACCACTGCTGGATGATACAAAAAGCGCCATGGACAACCATCCAAATTGCCTGTGTGTAAGTTTGCCGGGCTGAACTGAACACTACTTTTACCCGTTTCTATTCTTTTTGAACTTTATGATTCCCTCTTAGTCTTTGGCACTTGTTATAAAACCAAAGGGGATTGGTATTTTTTGTTGATGGATTTTTTTTCTGTTTGTTGAAATTTGGTTAATGTTTAAACTTGTAGGGATTGGTATTTGGTTGAACTGTTATACAGATTTTAAATTGTGATGTTTACATGTTTCTTGTTTGTTTTGACTTAGGGGGGAGCTGTTTATACATGTAGGGAAGTACTTGATTTGTTTGTTACAATTTTATTTTCAGATTTTGATTTGTGTTTATTACAATTCAGTTTGCAAATTGCAAGCTGCTGGTGCTCTGTGTCTATTTCTATGCAAGTACTGGCAGATTCAGTTATGTTATTTCAGTGATGTCTGTGACGACTGAAAGTTGGTTAAGTTTCCTTTCGTGAATTTTTGACAAAGTATTTCTAATTTGTTTTTAGTTATATTACACTTAACCATGCAGGATTTTGTGTTCACAGAAACATATGAATGTTTTCATCACATGATGTCAAAAGGGGAGATTATTAGTGTCAATATGACATATGGCAAACTTCATATATGTGCAATGCATGTGATGAAGATTTATTTTTGTCAACTTGTGATAAAAATATGTGTGTTATTCTTTTTCCTAATGCATTATGAAATATTTATTTTAGGAAAAGATTTGATTAATTGATTTTTGAAAAGCTTGAAGAGTTTTTTGGAGAGCTTTGAAATATTTTTGATACTTATCCTAATTGATTAAGTATTTTAATTGATTGCAATCACTTATTTTGATTAGGATATTGTGATATGCTTTCCTATAGTTTGAAATCTTTATCTAATCATCCTATTTAGTTTTTCAAGGAATCGATAATGATTGGATTTGTTGATTATAGAACTTGTATAACTGATTATGCAGCTTATATAAGGACAGGCTTTCAAGGCTTGATGAGTGTGTTTGCTTTCCGTGTTGTTCATTGTAAAAAGCTTCATGCTTGAGTGAGTTAGGACTGTGCATGACTCATGTGTGCTAGGTATGTGCATAGATCTGATTTGTAAGGGTTATAGAGTCGTGTAAGCTTAAGTGAGTTGAGTGATTACATGATTTTGTAACAGTTACTGACTGAACTAGTATAGTTAAGTCTGACGTGTTTGTGAAGTGTAATATCAGAAGAGTGTGCGAAGGACTATGACTGTGATCAAGGGTGATCAAGTTTACATAGATTAGTTTAGTGAGTGAGCAAGTATTTACCACTGTAAAAAGTCCTAAGTCGAGTGTAAACACATACAATATAGTGGATTGTAACTCTTATTGCCCGTGGATGTAGGTTGGTTTATAGCTGAACTACGTAAAATCTTTCGTTCCATTTTAGTTTGTTGTTTTCAGTTAAGTTATTGTTAACTATCTGTAACCTATGAAAATTAACAATTAAATTTTGAAGGTTTTTGCTCTTTTAGTTTTTAAGTAAATAAAATATTTATTATTCAACTAATAAATTGGATAAATTATAAGTGATTGGGGTATCTTTTAAACTAAACTCTATAGTTTTTACTTGTTTTTATTAAAAAATCCTTAAATATTAAATGAAGGGTGGACTATTTACAAACAAAATATTACTTTCAATACTATTTTTCAGAGTACTTAATTAAAAAAAAGTTTTAAATTATATTTTACTCATATAATTTTTATAATTCTAAAATATTCGCATTGCTCAACAAAAATTCAATAGCTTTACACTTAATTAAATGAAAAATAAACAAAAATTCACTACAAAAACAGGGACATTTGCGGCAGCTACTCTGTGATCGTAAAAGGTCTTTTGCGGAGGCCTTATCGCAAGCCTTAGGCCGACATAGATAATATGGGCCATAAATATTTTACGGCAGCCCGTTAGGTCATTTGCAACAAGAGCATAGTCATTTACGGCTGTAAAGGCAATTTTGAAGCCGTAGAAGGCCATCTACATCACCCCATTATTTTAGCCGCTGCAAAAGACTCAATAATTTTAAAAAAATTTGCTAAAAATTATTAATTTGCCCCTGATTTAAAATTCATTCAAAATTAAATTTTTGCCTCTAACAGCTATTTTTTTTTTTAAATGTGATTTTAAAATTTAAAATAAATCCATTTAAAATTACATGTTTGCTTGTAAAGGCTTTTTTTTTAAATGCAATTTTAAAATTTAAAATAATAATTGTAACTTAAAATTTTATAAAATTACAATTTTACCCTCAATTTTTGGTGTTACTTAAAATTACCAATTTGCCATTGTTCATTAATTTAACAAAATTTTTTAAAAAATGCTTTTTTATTTAATTATCATTATTCATTAACATTTGTTTAAAGCAATATTAAAGAAAATAATTCAACAGGATAATTTTGTGAAAATTATCAAGAGATCAGAAACATATATTCAATTATTCAACTACACTTTAAAGTTCATTTCAAATTTCTCAGTTGCCAGCAAAGTTCAAAAGTTTAATATATTATTTCAAATGAATCTAACTACACTTCAAAGTTCAAATTTGTCAACCAAACCTTACTACCATAAGAATCAGACATTTTCAAATTTCTTAACAGGTAATAGTATAAACAAAAGAAAACAACAAAAGTCATTGAAAAAAAATGATCCAAAACCTAATTACACTTCTAAAGCCATCCAAAACCTAGTAAGTATGTCAAATTATCAATCTAGTTAAAACATGCAAAACCTTTGAAGAATTTGAACGGTTCAGCTTCACCCTCATCATTATCTATGCAGCCCTTGACCTTTACTTGGAAAGTCAAAATAAATAAATAAATCCAGTTCTTGAATTTAAATAGTTCATCTCCAATAGGTAATAAAATCCTATCATGCAACATTAATATAAGTTTCAAAAGTTAAATGAGCTATCATCTCCATAAAATCACAGAGTATTAGAACATTGTAGCATAAATTGAAATATGACTCAGCTAATAAAATAATCAAAATAAGAATATTTGCAAACAAATCTATCCATGTTAGGATGCTAAAAATTTTCAAAACGAGGCCTATTTAAGCATTCTGATCTATACATATTAAGTTGGATATTTATGCAACCAACACAACATGCATTATTTTAACATTAAGGATCATTGTGAATGTTTCCAATTTAAAAGTTGACAAGTAGTTTAAGAACAGAATAATGCAAGCTTGAATTTTTAAAGGCATCATGTTGTTGTATATAGTTAACTTATGGCAGGTACTATTAAACTGAACTAATGATTTTATTTTCTATAACCAAACTTGACTTGCTTTAATCCTGAATATTTTTTCTGACAAAATGACAGCGCGCTTTCTCAAAATTTTAGTTCAAAGTTTAGTGTCATTAACTAACTATCTACATCATCAAGCAATGAAACAACACCAGCAAAGAATACCATCAATGAATATCAATCAATACAACAACTCAGCAAGGAACTACCACCATATTAATCTATTAGTAAATCTATCATGTTCTACAAATGAGTCTTTAGTATCCTTGCAAGATTTTTCTCCCCAATTATTAATGATTTAATAACTTTGAACTAACTTTAATAGGCTGATAAACCAAAAAAATACCCTTCAATTAAATATCCTTTTTAAATCAATTTAACTTTAAACAAACAAGATAATAGGCTGATCAATCATCAATCAATTTAAAGCTAAGTTTGTCCAATTAGTGCATGATTAAGGAATGTGTTAATCATGCAATCATCTCCAACAAATATCCTTCAAGGATCACCAAACCTACATGCAATCACATTCCTCAATGCTTAACAATAACACTCTAAACATTGTCAAAAAGTTTCAACTAAATGAGAGCATTCAGCAACAAACCCATTAACTCACTACATTTCCACAAAAATTTCAAAAAACATGAATCAACATCACGGGTGGGCCATTTAGAATAATAATAATTAATCAAACAAGATAAAATGATACCTATTAATGCTGTTAACTCCACTAGCATTAGCTAGTAGTTGATTCAAGACTTATACACAATCAAACTAAACCAAATCAAGTTTAAGAACCATAAATGCAATACACAAAGAGCAATTGGTATCAAAACATAAATGCAAATATCCAAAGAGCATACTCAAAAAGAAAAAGAGCATAAAAATCTATAGTAGGATACTAGCTGAAAACATAAATGCAAGCCCAGTGAGCCTGCATAAAACATTATAATATATATATATATATATATATATATATATATATATATATTATATATATATATATATATATTATATATATATATATATATATATCAAAACTTCATACTAAAAAATCATTCATTTTCATAGCTGACTTCAAGTATCCAACTTACATTGTAAAAGCCAAAAAACCATTCGAATGTAAATTCCAAATCATAATCAAAATACTCGATACACAACAAATAAAACTAACCATGAGTTAATGCAATGGATGCACACTAAAGGCGTTCTGAACCTGTTAACAAAAAAAACCTAAAAGTTATAATTTATCTTATAAATACTAAATTTTCTAAGAAATATGATTAAGAATTTCTTTTATACCTGTTTACTCCTTGTTTGGCGCAGCTCGTCATCAAAATTCTAAAAATTACATTGCAAGAATGGCTGCATTAGCTCAAATTTTATCTTCATATTATTATGTTCTTCTTTCAAAGTGTCATGCTCGATTTGTTATACTCAATCTTCAAGCCATCATAGTCATTCTTCAATTCAACATATTAAGATTTTAGTGCACTCATCTCTTCTTGCGTTTCCACTCATTCTGAGTAGACCTTTGGCATCTCACATCTGATTTTGACTTCCCATGACCAAAGTCTTATCATATCCATGACCATCAGGTCCCAAAATATTGGTGAATATTTTGTCCTTTGCCACAATGGTTTGTTCTTCTTAAGGCAATTGAAACAGATGATCAGTGAATTGTCTCTACAAAAGAAGTATTGACATAAATAAAGTGATTCAAAATTAAACTCAAAATAAATTATTAATTTGCAATACTTACAATAATTTCATTGCTTTCATCAACTACCCTACCATCACACCCTACTCTACTCTCTATAAAAAGACTTATTCTATCTGCACTTTTTCCCTTCTTTTTCATCTATAAAATAATACGGGACAAATTGGAATAAGAATAGAAAATTTAAAAAGTAAATATATTGATAATAGACTAACCTCTTCTCTTTTTTAGCAAAATAAGTTCGACCCGTCCTTGGAAGTACAGATTGTTGTGAACGTTTAGCCTCATTCTTCGCTACAATTGCCTACAAATTATATATACAATTATATTTAGATAATGTTATGCCAATAGGCAAATATTACTATACATTTACAAATTTTATTTACTTTAGCTTCCTCAGAGCCCCAATAAGCTACAAGTGATCTCCGCTGTTCTTCAACAACCCTAGGAGGAGTGAATGCCAAAAGTTTCGTATCTATTTGATACTTTTGATAGTGATCGTGTTTCACTCTGGTTTCCAATGCCTCTACAATTTTCCTACATTCTTTAAACAATAAGGTCTATAGTCATCTAGAGCATCTGTGTTATCCTGCAAAATGAAATCAAAAGTAAATTATATTTGCAAAATGAAATCAAAAGAAATAAAAATCATTATATATTTAAATGTCAAACCTTCACTTCTCTCCATGTATATTCTAACACATTCTCTAGCATACTTATCCAATCAGGAAAATTTAAGGGAACTTTACAACCATCTCGTGCAATGGCACCAAGCTGAGACTTAAATCGCTCTGCATTTAGACTTTGAACTTGCCGTGTTTCATTAAAATCCAAGTGCATTTTATACTTGAACCCCACTCTTCAATACCAAGGGAAGGACCACGAGGTGGTCTAGCTTGTGTTGACTCTACAGATCCTAATATACATATAGTTAAATTAACATAAAGAGGGGGGGGGGGGGGGGGGTGTTGGGGGTTTATCACCATGCTTTATTTACCAAAAAGAATAAAATAATAAGATTAAGTATTCTTTTAATGTACCTTCACCTTTTGTTTGGATTTGTGAAAATGAGGATGATGGTACGTGTGATGTAGCCTGTTGTTAAAGTAGCGCATCCATAGTTACACCTTTTTCTTTTCAGGTACCATACTAAATGATAATTAAATAACTAAACATACATTAAGAAGAATCCAATTAGGGGACATAAGTAGATAAAACAATACAAAAAATATCAAACAATGCAAAACATGCACAGAAGTAATACAAAAATATCATTTAGAATAATCTTCTATATTAACATCATTATCGGATTATGAAATGAATCTTTTGTATACATGTCAAATACATCTGTAATAGTCATCTTAAGGACAATATGCCAATTGAGATCTACAGGGTCTTGGACAAAACAAATTTGTTCTGCTTGTCTTGCTAGAATACAAGGCTCATCACCAAGTTGGTTGCTTTTACATAGAAGATGATTAAAATTCACCATTGGGAATTCAAATTCATCATACATTTTCTCGACTTGGTTATAAATCCATGCACCTTTAAATAAGACAAATTTCATGGCCTTAGTATAACGAATTTTGATGACGTCTATCAACACCCCATGAAATGTCACATTGCCCGAAAAAGGATTTCTATCTTTTATATTGGCATAACTAGGTGTGTTGGCCTTTGTAACAACACCAAAATTTTGAGTTGTTCTATTTTTGTCATTATGTATGGTTCGAAATTTAAAACCATTAATAAAATATACTTTAAATCTTCGACCAACTCTGTCAGGACCTTCTGCTAAGATTTTGATTTCATCAGGGAGTGAGACATTGGAAGTTTTTTTGTAAATTTTGAACCTATATAGAATAAATTATTAGAATAATGTTTAATATAATATGAATTTACACAAACTACAGTTAGAAAACTTAAGTGTTCTATAAATCATTCATGAAATATTTCATTCTGAAGTTTTTGGATATGGTGATGTGAACTATAAGGCATTTCTCACGCAAGCACTTGAAGATATTGACTATGTAAATTTACAATCAAAATTTAGTAAATCATTTATAAATTCTTATTAATGTTTAATTACTAAAAGTACTAAATGCACTAAAAGAGTAACATACTCTTAAAATGGAGTAAATGGTATCTGTGTTCACTAGCACATATCTACGTGCTCGAACCCAAGAAGTTTCATCAAGTTGCACTCTAACTACTATCTTAAAGGAACGCCCAACACCACCATCATCATTTCGACTTGATCGATTAATCTTGGTTCCCACGTCATTTAGGTATCTTGCACAAAATTTTGTGCACTCTTCCTTCAAGTAACCTTTGGCAATTGAAGCTTCTAGATGTGCATGATTGCGTACATAATGCTTTAGAGTTGATAGATACCTATAATTTAATGATATCAAAAATGCTTCTTATAAAATATATATGAAAGCGATAATATTAATCTTTTATACCTTTCAATAGGATACATCCAACCAAATTGAACAAGACCAGCCATTAATGCCTCCTCGACTAGATGAATTGGTAAATGTTCCACTATGTTAAAGAATGACATGGGAAAAATCTTCACAAGTCGACAAAGTGTGAGTGCAATTATATCTTGAATAATGACTAAATCATTTGAACTATTAACTTTAGAGCATAATTGTCTGAAATGGTTTGACAATTCAATTAAGGCTTCAACAACTTCTTTTGGTAATGCTTTACATGTAGCTATAGGAAGCAATTGTTGCATTAATATATGATTGTCATGGCTTTTCAAAATCATAATACTACAATCTTTAGCATGTACACGATGAGAGATGTTTGAGGCATAACCATCTGGAACTCTAATCCCCTTCAATACTTTCAAGAACACATCTTTGTTATTCTTATTCATAGAGAAACATGTAAAAAATATATATATACTTTATTGACACCTCTTTTTTGATGATGCAATGGCTTCCTAATATTCATTTCTTCCAAATCACGACAAGCACTCAAATTATCTTTAGATTTTTTAGCAACACTTACAAAGTCCAAAGAATATTGTTATAATTTTTTTTCAATGTGCATAACATTTAAATTGTGATGAATTGAGATGTATTCCCAATAAGGAAGCCAAAAAAAAAATGCTTTTCTTCTTCCAAGTGATCCTATTATCTCTTGTCTCAACCACACTAATTCTCTTCATCTTAAAGTCATCTATCTTATAATCAATAAGTGTATTGTTTAGTTGTCTCTTCACATCAACCCCAGACTACTGACTAGGTGTTAGTCCATATTTCCTTGTGCCATCAAATGACATTTTGTCTTTTCTAAATCTACGAGTTATCGGTAAAAATCGACGATGACCTATGTAATAATACTTTTTATCATGTGACAACCAAAGCGACCTCGTATTTTGATGACAACAAGGACATGCTTTCTTACCCTTAGTACTCTAACCAGACAAGTTAGCATATGCTGGAAAATCACTGATAGTCCTTAACAAAGTTGCATGTAGTTTAAACATTTGCTTATTTGATGAATCATAAGTAAGCACACCTTCAGACCATAATTCTGTCAACTCTTCAATCAACGGTTGTAAATAAACATCAATCTTATTACCATGTCCTTTTAGGCCATCGATGAGCACAAACAAAATAAAGAATGACTGTTTCATACATTTGGACTATATGTTGTCAACATCGTTCTAAATGGGTTAAAACCATTAGCTGCAAGTCCAAGTCCAACATTTTGACTATCATAAGCAAAATTAGGATTTTTTTTAATCAAATATCTTCCATGCAAGACTATCAGCAGGTTGTCTTAACAAAGCATCATTAGTGCATGATTTAGCATGCCATCTCATAAAAGAGACAGTTTTGGAAGACATAAATAGTCTTTGCAGCCTTGGCATTAATGGGAAATATTGCACTTGTTTAGAGGTATTTGTTTACCTCTATTTTAAGCATTGCCAAAACTACTATCAAATTGATTATATCTAGATGTTTGACATACTTCACATCTATTAAGTTTCTCAAACGTATTTCTAAACAACAAACAATTATTAGGACATGCATTCCAAGTTTTGTATGTGAAATATAAGTTAGTAGTTATCGTTTGAGCTTCATAGTATGACTTTTGGCAATTTAGCATTAGGAAAGATTTCCTTCAATAGTTCTAACAACATCATCAATGATTTATTTATCCATCCAAGCAACATTTTCATATGCAAAAGCCCAACAATAAAAGATAGTCTTGTGAAATTTTTAGAACCCAGATATAAAGGGTACTCTGCCTCTTGAAGCAACTCAAAGAACTTCTTAGTCTCATTATTTGGGCCCTCAATATTTTCATCATCCAATTGAAGATTAAGATCTACATTAGAATTTCATAATTAGAATACCTATTGCATCATGCACCATCCCTAGCCATATCACTATGATATGTTTTCTTACCAAGTACTCGGCTTCTTGGTTTGTATGGTAAGATGTGTACGGGTCCCCATGCTTTGTTCATTTTTTATAATTTGGCAAGAAGTTATTCACTATGATATGTTTTCTTACCATCTCCCTCTAAAATAAAAAAAAATAAAAAACCTATTTTTGTATGGACAATGTATTCTTGTATCACCAACTACATCCGCAAATGCAAAATCCACGAATCTATCAACCCCATTAATGTATAGCTTGGTTAGCCTATCTGGCATATCAATCCAACTCTTGTCCATGGATGGCTTTGGAAATTCACTACAAAAAGATAAATTTAACTCAATAACTTAATATGACAAATGATTATATATATGTAATATAAAGCCTATCTCCTCCACCTTTCTCTAAAAGGTAGATGGTTCTATCCCATTTAAGAATGCATAAGTTTGTATTGTAATTCGTACTCAAGTTTCGTTCCACCTCAATGGAAATTTTGGTGCTTCTCCCCTTAGTTCTTCATCAGCTCAAATGAAGTTGATTCTATGACTTGCTTTGTATATGTAGAATTATTCTTCATTATATATGCAATTTAAATTCATTTTAAAACATGGAGTGTTATTATTTGTTTTATAAAAATGAATATTGAAATTGTATTACTACAAATTGTTTATGAATTATGCCATTGTTCTATGTCATCTTATGAATAAATAAATAAATTCATTATGCAAAACTTACTATAAAGTTTGAAGAGTTATTAAATATATAGATAAGGAGAAGTAGACACAAAACTATACACAATTTCTAGTGAGTGGTTCACAAAATCTAATGGTTAAAATGATTGATAAGCTGTCAGTATTAAATACCAACTTTCAATCTTAACCATTAGATTTGGTGAGATCAATGATCATAAATTTATGTTAATAAATTGTGTAAAAAATTTGGGTTAAAATATCCATTCTCTATAGATAAACTTATACAAATATATAAATCAATTTTTTTAATTATAATTTGTAAATTGAGATAATTTATTAGGATCTAGTCCAAAATCAAACATTTAAAACCATAATTATCTTTATAATAATATGAAAATATGAATGACAGCCTTAATATTATATATGAATTAATTAATGTTATTTGTCTCCACCAATGATATCAAGAAACCTTTTTTAAATATATTGTAAGATCTAAAAGTATGGATCAGTTATACGTAATATAATAGTACACCGTAATATAAAATGGTGTAGGAAGATTTACATGATTGGTTATAAAAACCTACGTCCACAGACAACTTAGAACTATAATTCACTAAGTTCTTGTTTGTACAATCTTTAGTTGCGTTTATAGTGCTGACTCACTCTCATACACTAACCTAATCTTGTAAAACAAAATCCATCCAAGATCTTAAACTCTAGTGACACTGTCTACTCTCTATTGTTGACAACTTAACAACACACTGTTAAGTAATACATAACAATAATGTTTGACATTGAATTATATAAACACTCAACTCGCAAGTTCTTTTGAGTGAGTACTAATCTACACAAGCTGATATAAAATTCAAGCACGATCACAATCTCTCATACATGAATAAATCTCTCACAAAACATAATCAAAGTAGCATTCTAATTTTGTGTTGTAGTTCTCCTTTATTTTCTTGAAATGTTGTAACACATAACCACACTATTTGTATGAAATAACATTATATATAGTGGGAAAGTCGTATGTCCTTTCTCACCAATATCTTGTAGAATCTCAATCAAACTCAATTGATAAGAATAGGATAATGATAAAAAATATAGGAAGTGCTAAATATACTCATAAGTGAACTAGGGTACTACTATAATATCCTAAACTAATAAGAGATATTCAATATGAATCTACTATTCCTAAAATAAACTTCTAAGAGCAGTAAAATAAGAAAGAATATAAACCAATGTTTTAATTACAAGTTTGTCCAAAGTAATCATGTGCATGGCACACGTCAAGGTGTCACATTTGATACTAACAATCTCTCATTTTTTGGTAACTTGTGATGAAAATATCAAACTGTTTTTGAAGAATGATCAATATGTAAAAATAAGTCTAAGACAACTGAAAACAACCATATCACACATAACTGAAAGTACCATACCAATAGGAATAACGACTCAATAGTTTTAAAGCACATAGCAGAATTAGTCATAAAAAAATGACTAAAATCAAATAACCTGCAAATAACATGATCAGAGCTAAAGTGGCTGACTTATCAAATATATTGCAAGGAATGTTATGTGAACATAATAAGAACTAAGTAAAAAAAAATAAATTGAAGCAAAAACATCAAAAATAATTAAACATAAAAAATAGACAATTTGAATATGTATGCAAAAACACAAATAGGTTTGGCAATGAGGCGGGGCGGGTTCGGGCCGGCTAGTACCCAGCCCCGCCCTATTGCTCCTTAAAGGGGTGGGGCGGGGTGGGGCGGGGGGAAGGTTGCAAAATATAAATGAGCGGATCCAGACCCGCCCCACCTCGCCCCGCCCCGCCCTTGTAAAATTTGATAACCACCCCAATTTATTGACAAGTACACAAGTAGGGCTGCCAATTCACTTGTCATTTACTTCGACCTGCAAATACAAGGCCTTTATAGTTAAATATGATGCAAAAGACAAAAAAAAAAAGCTAAAACAAGCAACCTGTCAGAACGCTCGACAAAACTCGACAAAACTTGACGCACTCGATAGAGCTCGACACGACTCGACATGTAAGTGTCGAGTGTCGGATGCATCATCCGACACTCGATGTCTTCAAAAATAGACTGATATTGAGTGTCGATTGTGAAACTCGACACGACTCGACATGTAAGTGTCGCGTGTCGGATATGTATCCAACACTCGATGTCTTCGAGAATAGATTGATATCAAGTGTCGATCGTGAATCTTGACATGACTCGACATGTTAGTGTCAAGTGTCGGATGCATCTGACACTTGATATCTTTGAAAATAGACTGATATCGAGTGTCGGTCGTGAATCTTGACACGACTCAACATGTTGGTGTCGAGTGTCGAATGTCAATGTCTTCGAAAATAGACTGATATCGATTGTCGGTTGTAAATCTCGACACGACTCGCCATGTTATCCGACACTCGACATTTACATGTCGAGTCATGTCGAGTGTTATTGTAGGTTGCTTATTTTAGCTTTGTTTTTTTGCCTTTTTGCATCATATTTAACTATAACGGCCTTGTATAGCACGGGTAATTTTGACATCCCCATAATTTTGTTTATATAGCCTAGTAAAATTACATGATAATGTAAAATATTATAATTTATCATAATCACCCCTAAAAATTACTTGTAAGTTCAAATACTTTATTTTTTTTTATTTACATCCTAATATGTGCGGGGTGGGGCGTGTCAAACGGGTCTGGAGGGTGGACCCAGGCCCAGACCCGCCTCAAATGGGTCAACACATTTTGAGACCTAGACCCGCCCCTAAATTTAAAATAAACAGGTCAAGACCCTCCCCTAAAACGCGGGTCACATTGGGGCCCCAGTCTCGGCCGATCATTTTGCCATCCCTAAACACAAAACAAATTTGTCCCCACAAACAAACAAATCAGAGCAAAAATACTCACTCTCGTTACCTGCTCCCCATAAATGCAAGTAAAGATCAGTAAAGTAAAATAAACACAGATACATAAAAATCAAAAACTACTCTTCTCTCCCTTGGTTTTAGAACAAGTTCAACAACAACAAAAATAGAAACAAAAAAAAAAACATAAATTGATATGAAATCAGTGAAAGCGGGCTGATTTGCGAACAAGCGGTGGAGATGGAATGCCTTGCCTTTTCTTTGATTGGCTAGCTTTGGTTTTGAACCTTTTGCGGTAGATGGAGTAGGGTGCTCAAAAACTATTGAAGGGGCTTGTTGTCCTATTGTATCAAATGAAGAGGCCGTCACTTCTATCATAATATTATGATTAGCCTTGTCAAGTTTTTTAGCACTTGTCTCAATATTATGAGAAAACTCCATGAGCGATTCAGGTGCAAAAGTTGATGGAATCTTCTCTGCTGCTGTCTCTGATACAGGAGTTGGTTCTTATGGATGTCTTGCAAAATGTGGTGGAGACTGTTATGGTGTGGACACAGGTGGTGCTGGCTCTTCTGAAGCTATTTATGCTGGTAATGGTTTATCATGAGTTGGTTCTTCTAGAAATGGTTTAGAAGTTTTCTCTTCAGTTGGCTTCTTTGCAGATTTCTTGGCCAATTTGACATTTTTTTTCTCTTCAGCTTAGTCCCTTTTGATTTCTACTTTACATCATTTTTCTTCTTCTTCTTCTCTGCTATCCTATCTATCCTAATAACAGTCTGTTCAACTTGTTCCTCTTTTTAGTTTTGGTTTAGGATTAGGCATATCAGATTTGTCATGCAATTTGGACAGGAAGCCTTTTATGATAGGCTTTGACGAAATTTCATAAGTCTCTTTTGAACTCATAGGAACACATTTTGAGTTAAAATTCCTTGAATCAAACAAGGAAACACAAATGATATTCATATTTATAACGTGAAATCTGAACTATTGTTCTATAAATCCACAATCCTAAATTTATTGGTCTATTGGTGCCCAAATAGAACAAAAAATTTCACTCTATCTTCTCTAACTTGATTTGATGAGTTGAAGAGAACCAATCGAATTGAGCCATATTATGCAAGACCCTATACTTCTTAATGAGATATTTTATATCAATTCCATCTTAAGAGTTCCATACCAAAACATCATGACCTGTTAACTCTTTAAGAACAATCTCCATATTAAAACTCTCATCAATAGAATGCAAACTCCCAATAAGAATATCAAAGAATGTGTTAACCACATTAAGAGAGAATTTAACCAATCTAACTCTACAATACACCTTATGATAATAAAAGCTTTACGGATTATAATTAACTCAAGTATATTGGCATAAAATTCTTGAATGAGAGTCTTAACAGGAGGTAGAAAGTTGTTTACCATTCTAGTCCAGTAGATGGACTCAAGAAGCGCACCCAGACCATATCTTGAAATCAGAAACCTTTAGTGGTCCTATAATCTGTAATTTCCTCTTTTAAAGTGTATTTCAAAAAGTTTTTCTTCACTTCAGCCATGAGAAACTTGTTGAACTTAGGCTTGATGTTGTCCTTCATTCTCCCAAGAGGAACTTCTTCGTCATCACTCATCACATCAGTCAGGACCTTTGCATGTTGTTATTGCGACTATTTTGATTTGGAACTGTCATGACTAGTTTGCTCTCCACAATTGCTGGACGAAGATGCATTGTTGGTGGTTCTCTTAGACACAGTCAAAGATGCCATGGTTAGAGTTTGATTTGATATGGTATTGCACGAGAGTTCTGGAGTAGAGATACATAAGATATAAGAGAGATAGTCAGAATGCAAGACAATTTTGATAGAGAACTAAATAACCCTAATTATGTTTGTGATACACTTGGAAAGAAAAAGAGTCCAATTCCAATTCAATTTACAAAATAAATTCAAATTTTAATTTGTTTTTCCAAAACAAACTCATTAATACAATTATTGATATAAATTCAAAATTTGATTTTGATTAAAATAAGAAATTCCATAAGAGAAAGGATTCCCACCACTAAAAACTTTCCCTCTCAGACCAATAATGCTGACATGGCATTTTTGACAAATAGACACAAAAGGAAAATCAAATTTCAGTTAGGCTCAAATGATATCGTATGATATAAAAAACATAACAGAAAATAATTATAGTTAACATAACAACAATATCTAGACATCATATAAATCATTCTAAGGAAGCATATTTCAGAGCTGTGTATAATCCATATAAGAAAACTGTTTAACTTTATTTTTCATTCAATTGAGATGTCAAAAATAACTTTTTGACATATTCACAAAAATTAATCACATTAGATTATGAATTAAACACATTAGCTTTCACACAATATAAAAGTAGCCCTTTTCGTTTGAGTAGGTGACTTCAACATATTTCTTAGATAACTTAAGGTTACTCCCAATGATAACTTTCACACATCATATATTGGTAGCCCTCTCTGTATTTTTCATTTTTAACTAGTACCTCAATAAAAACATAGCATATATTACAGCTTACACATGCTTTATTAGAAGAAAACTTATGATATTACGGATATAATTAACATAACATAAACCAATGTGTATTCAAAAAGTTGACAAATACCTAAAGCCTTTCTTAGATTCTCAAATCTCATTGCATCTAATGACATAGTGAACAAGTCAGCCAATTGTTTTTTTGTGGAGATGTATTCAATGTGTCTCACCTTTGACTCTATAAGCTCTTTTATAAAATGATATTTTATATCAATGTGTTTTGTTCTACGATGCTGAACTGGATTTTTGAAAATTTTTATAGCACTAGTATTATAACAAAACACAGTTATAGGTTTCTGTTCAATACCATTATCCCTTCGCATTTGCTTTATCCAAAGTAGTTGTATATAACAACTCCCTCTTGTAATGTATTCTACTTCTACAGTGGACAAATAGATGGAATTTTGTTTTTTGCTATACCATGAAACCAAATTAGTACCAAGGTAAAAGCATCCCCCTAATGTGCTTATCCTATCATCTACATTCCCTACCTAATCAACATCACTAAAGCCTGTAAGACAAGCATTTGCTTCTTTTGAAAACCATATCCTATAGTTATAAGTTCCATTAACATACTTGATGATTCTCTTGGCTGTTGCCAAGTGAGATTCCCTTGGATTTGCTTGAAATCCTGCACAAAGTCCTACATTAAAACATAAATCTAGTCTACTTGGAGTAAGGTATAATAAGCTGCCAACGATGCTTCTATACAGACTTGCATCAATCTCCTTTTCTATATCATCTTTGGAAAGTTTCAAGTTAGTACGATAGGAGTTTTTGTAGGTTTTGCCTTTTCAAGTTCAAATTTCTTTATAAGATTCTTAGCATATTTTGATTGAGATATGACTATCCTATCATCCATTTGCTAAACCTAAAATCCAATAAAGAAATTTAATTCTTCTACCATGCTCATCTCAAACTCTTCCTGCATCAACTAAACAAACTCATCAGTTTTTTTTTTTATTAGTTAAGCCAAACAATATCAGGCACATACATTTGAGCACCAATAAAATAACTAGGTACATGTTTGATAAACAAAGTCTTATCATTACTACCCCTAGTATAGCCTCTCTTAATCAAAAAATTTGTCAATCTTTCATACTAAGCTCTAGGAGCTTGTTTCAAACTATAGAAAGCTTTATGCTACTTGTACACAAAATTAGGATGTTTAGGATCTTCAAATCCTTTGAGCTATTCAACAAAAGCTTCTTCATTAAGATAGCCATCCAAGAAGGTTGTCTTAACATCCATTTGATACAATTTAAAATCAAGCATGCAAGCAACAACAATTAGTAATCTGATAGACTCAAGTCTAGCTATTAGTGTGAAGGTTTCATCAAAGTCTATGCGTTCTAGTTGTGTGCAATCTTGTGCCACTAACCTAGCTTTATTTCTAACTATTTGTCCAATTTTATTCTTAAATACCACTTAGATCCAATGATATTTACATTTTGTGGCCCAAGAACTAATTCCCAAACTTTATTTCTTTTAAACTAATTAAGTGCATCTTGCATAGCCTGAATCTAAACATCCTCTTTTAAAGCTTCTTTCACATTTTTAGGCTCAATTAATGAAACATAACAAGCAAATCTTACCTGATTTCTTATCTTACTCCTGGACTTCATCATTCCTTCTGGACTTCCAATGATTGAGCTGGTCGAATGTGCCTTTTGTATCCAAAAAGGTGGATCTTTTCTCTCATTATCATTTCTAATTAAATTTCTATCCAAATCTGTGTTGTTAGATATTGTTACGGTGTCTGGTGTAACAGCTGTTGTTTCTTCTTTCGTGATAGAATATTCCTTACTGTCACTACTATCTGGTGCTAAACTTTTTCTATTTTCTATAAGACTGATTATGCTTTCTTCAAGAGAGTACTTTGCATAATCCTTAAGTTCATCGAACACTACATTTGCTAACTCTATTATAGTCTTGGATCGAAGATTGTAAACTCGAAATGCCTTACTATTTAGTGCATATCTTACAAAGACTCCATCACTTTAGGATCAAATTTACCTAACTGCTCTTGTCGTTTAAGGCGTAACACCTGCATTAAAAAATATGAAAATACTTCCAGTTAGGTTTTCTTCCTTTTAAAATCTCGTAAGTAGTTTGGTTAGTCTTAGGTCTTAGAAAAATCCTATTTGAAATATAACAAGCAGTGCTAATTGCTTTAGCCCATAGCCTTTTGGTTAACTTCTTGCTATTGAGCATCACTCTAGCCATCTCTTGAAGTGTTATGTTCTTTCGCTCTACAACACCATTTTGTTGAGATGTTTTAGGGGCTAAAAATCAGCAGAGCTAACATTTTCAAACTCCTTGCCATGGTCACTCCTTATCCTCACTCTTTTTCCTTTGTTCCTGTTTTACTTATTTTCAAGCTTAACACAAAGATTCCTAAAAGCTTCAAAAGTGTCAGATTTTTCTCTAATAAAATCAACCCAAATATATCTAGAAAAATCATCAACATAAACAAATACATATCTCTTACCAGAAATGCTTTCAATCTGCATAAGACCCATGAGATCCATGTGAAGCAAATCAAGTATTTTAGATGTGCCAAGATATAACATAAGCTTATATGCTCATCTAATTTGTTTTCCCAATTGACATGGTCCATATATCCCACTAGATTTATCAATAAGTTTAGGAACACCTCAAACAGCATCTAACTTAGTTAATTTAACCGAGTCTTTGTAATTTAAATGTCCTAACTTTTGATGTCATAGTTCCAAACTTGATATCTTAGTATGAAATGCATTTGTTAACAAATAACAATTATCCAAAGATCTATTTCCTTCTAAAATGCATTTTCCTACATTATTTAAAACCACGCATTTTTTTTCAGTAAAGTTAACAACATACCTGTCATCATAAATCTGACTAATGCTGATTAGATTAGCTTTCAACCCATTAACAAGCAAAACATTTTGAAATTTAGGTAGGCTTTTAATATTTAAAGTGCCCTTACTAATTACCTTGCTCTTTGCACCGTCACCATATGTGACATTTCCTTCCCTGTATGACTTAAAATTTTTCAAAAAATTCTTATTTCTAATCATGTGCCTGGAACAACTACTGTCAAAATACCAAATGTCATTAGAGGAATCATTAAGTGTAGTGAGAGCAACATTACAAGTTATTCTGTCCTTCTCAACCCATTGCTGTCATGTCTTAGATAACTACTTGAACTATCTTGGCCTTTCATGCAAAATACTCAACAATTTAAAACATCTAGATCTAATATGCCTTTTGACACCACAAAAATAACATATTGGAATAAATTTTCTTCCCTTCTCAGGACTAGATTTAAAAGAGCTCAAAGGAGACACAAAAAATCATTACTTTTTGAGCTAGAATTTGACCTTTTAGAACTTGGTTTAGAATTGTTACATGACGTTGAAGCTTTACAAACATAGTATTCGATGAAGATGCAATGTTACCTTCTAAATAACCCAAGCCATGTTTGTTAGAACTATCTCTTCTAAGGCTCAAAACCTAATCAAGTTTTGTGGAGCCAGTTCTGAGTTGATCAACACATCTTTTGCTTTCAACCAATTCTATTGTAATTTTCTCAACATCTTCTATTTCGTCTTTCAAGGCTGACTCTAGTTCACTGATGTAGTTTTTAGCAAATGCTTTCTTATATTTCAGCACTTCATTTTCCTTTTTCAAAGTTCTGATTTTCTCTCTTTGATTCATCTATTTAGTATAAATTGCATTTAGACATAACATATTTCCCTTTATCAGCTACAGATGCTGTGAATGCAACAAAGTTGTTTATGCATTCTTGGTCATCTGAACTGAATCATCACTCCATGTGGTTGACATTCCTTTGCTCTTCTTCTTTTTCATATTAGTACATTCAGATTGAATATGCTCATAACTGGAACACTCATAGCATTGAATCTGCCCTTTTTCATCAGGTTGTTTTGGACTCTTCTTGTCATTCTCCTTGCTATATTTTCTGAATTTTTCATCATTTGAGCTTGACACCTTTCCTAGAATCTTTTTGTTGAAATTCTTCTTCATGAACTTAACATAGTTCTTGGTTAGAAAAGCAATCTGTTTTGAATCAATTTCATCAAACTTATCATTACTTTCATCATCAGATTTTTTAGTTTTAACAATGAATGCAATGCTTTTATCTTTCTGCTTCCAATGTTATGATTAATCTCAAAAATTCTGAAGAATGCCAACAAGTTCATCAACCCTCATGGTGTTTTTACTTCTTCAATGGTAGAGATTTTTGGTTGAAATTTATCAGGAACAAATCTAATGATTTTACTAACAATTTCTATATTTGAGAAGGTTCTACCAAGCATATATGTAGAATTTGTAATATGACACAACTTAGAATAAAAATCAGATATTGACTCATCCTCATGTATCATTAGATTCTCAAATTATGAATTCAATCTCATCAATTTAGATCTTTTAACAGAATGAGTACCTTCATGTTTTATCTCAAGAAGGTCTGAAGCTTCTTTAGCCACTTTGTATCTCGAAATATAACCAAAGTTGTTAAGATCAACAGCTGCAAAAATCGCATTGAGTACTTCTGAATTCCAACTAGAACGCCTGTACTCTTCATCAGTCAATTCCTCCTCAGGTTTTAGTTCTGAAGCTCTGAATGCATTCAATTGCGTTAGTGGTGTCCAACCTTTTAGAACACTGTCCATGCCTTGTTATTAAGAGATTTGATATACATCATCATTCTTACTTTGGAATATGAATTTACCATTATCAAGAAAAGATGGTTGTGATCTAGATCCTCCATTTCGTATAAACTCCATAACTTCAAATCAACGTGATCGTTCTTCACTTGTATGCTAGTGAACTTGCTTTGATACCAATTGTGAAATCTAAAAGTATGGTTCAATTATACGTAATATAATAGTACACTAAAGTATAAAATGGCACAGGAGGATTTACGTAGTTCGATTATAAAAACCTATGTCCACGACAGCTTAGAGCTACAATTCACTAAGTTCTGGTTTGTATAATCTATAAGTGTGTTTATAGTACTAACTCACTTGTACACACTGACCTAATCTTTGTAAAACAAAATCCCTCCAAGATCTTAAACTCTAGTGACACTGTCTACTCTTTGTTGCTGACAACTTAACAATACACCGTTAAGTAATACATAACAACGCTGTCTGACGTTGAACTACATAAACACTTAACTTGCAAGTTATCTCGAGTGAATACTAACTCACACAGACTAACACAAAATTCATACACGATCACAATCTCTCATACATGAATAAATCTCTCACAAAACATAATCAAAGTAGCATTCCAATTTTGCGTTGTAGCTCTCCTCTATTTTCTTGAAATGCCATAACACACAACTACACTACTTATAAGTTATATAAAATAACATTATATATAGTGTGAAAGTCAGATGCCCTTTCTCACTAATATCCTGTAGAATCTAAATCAACTCAATTGGTAAGAATAGGATAATCATAGAAAAATATAGGAAGTACTATAAATGAACTCCTAAGTAAATTAGCACATGCTAAACTAATAAGAGACATTCAATATGAATCTAATATATCCTAATATAAACTTCTAGAAATAGTAAAATAAGAAAGAATATAACCCAATGTTTTAATTACAAGTTTGTTCAAAATAATCATCTGTATGGCACATGTCAAGGTGTCACATTTGATACTAACATATATTTCATTTTAATTTTTTTTGAAATTTTTATTTCTAATATTATACATCATTGATTTCATTAGTATATGTGTGTGTGTGTGTGTGTGTTAAAAATGTTAAGAAAGAGACTATTGTTACCGAACGTATCCTATTTAAAAGTCTTTAATAGGTATTTAATGATTAAGCTTATAGACAAAAGTTATGGCTAAAACTTTTGCATGGGGTGTTGAGGGTATTAACGCGATTGACTTCTGGGATTGTTAATTGGCCCTTGTATTTTTGCTCTCATGTTAGTCTGAGCCCAGAAACTTGGGCTTGGCCCAAGATTGTAAGTTTGGGGGACTCATCCAATTACATTATAAGACCCCTCTTATATTACATCTCTTAGAGATCTGGTACGATGGGAAGATAATATTGCATCCGTAGAAGAGCTAGAATACTTCAATAGTGTAAGGGTTCTTCAATTACATGTAAAAAATGTAAAAATTGTAAGGAGTATATAAAAATTATGAGAACATACACACACACATATACATATGATATGTAAATAATTTTTAAAAAGATTAAAAATTTTATAATTTTTTTATCGATATATAATTATTTGGGAACTTAAAGCAAAAGAATCAATAGTGTTAAAAATAACCTTTTTTTTTTGTAATTGTTTATAAGTTCTTTTATGTACATATTTACAATATTTATGTAGAGTGAATGTAGATATAGAGAGTTGGAGTCAACCTAACACAGTCAAAAAGTTTGAAAGTTTTACAATATATACAATATTTTCTTCCAGAAAATTGTTCACTTTCGCTAATATAGTCAAAATGTGCAGCCATCAACAAAGATCTCTTGCCCCAGTGGCTGATTTTCCAAAGTTTAAGTCAAATTTCGATCCAAATTCATCTTAAAGATATATGCATTCTAGCAAAGATATAAAGAAAGTAGGAGGAGGAATCAACCTACGTGTACATTCAACTTTCAAAGCGTTTCTTTTAGCTATGAAGCTTCTTATATCTTTCCAACAATAATAAATTATAAATATAGATTCTTAAAGGCTGTCCTTAATGTTTATAAATAAGCATGAACGAGTATAGAGATTAGTACTAATTATTTTACAAACATTAATGGCTGCTTTACCGATGAAAGCCGTTATTTCATATTTGATTGTCATTATCATAGTGATCACTTTGTTTGGGCTCCATGGACATGGACTGCTACTCTCGCACGCTGCTACTTCAATTGCGAAGGCCACTGGAATTGATTATTCTAGCTCTTCGACGGATGCAATATTATCTTCTCATCGTGTTAATCTTCGCAAGTTGAGGGTGGTGCAAAATCAGGGCCGACGTCGTCCACCAGGACAATCAGTACCACCAAGCCCAGTGGCCAATCCTAGACCTCGTCCAAGGAAATCTCCGGTGCCACCACCGCCATCACTGTAACCTTAATCTGCATGCCAATTGTTGAGATGCCTATATATGACGACTCATCAATGTGAGGATTTATTAGCATATTTGGTGATGTGTAATTAATAAGGGTATGTTTTTCTTTATATGTAATAGGGGTTATTCCTCGTGGATGGGGTGTTATGGTTGTTCGATTAATTATCGCAGAAAAGGGGATTTGTTAGTCTAATAATTTATCTAAGGCCACGGTTTAATGTTCATATACGCATAGATATCTATTTTAACATTACATGAATTTTTTTTGCGATAAAAATCCAAAAGCCCAAATCTGGAACCCGCAAAGACATGATACTCACAAATTATAATCCTCACAAAAGGCTCGTAAGATACAAAGCCAACAGCTTAAATGAAAGCCCAGCTCGCTCGACTCAAAAACAGTCTGAAAAAGACCGGTTCAGCTCACCATATCGCAAGAAATGTGCACAATGCCACCTGGCGGCCGCAAAAGAGGATGGAATCCTAGAATCCCTAAAAATCAGGGACGCAGATCATGGACTCCATGAGTCAACAATTGAGGCATCAAGCCATTCGCCCACATCAGCAAGTGAACCTTTGATTGATCCACAATTACCCATACTAATTTACTATTGATATGAGTCAAAAGGGTCTCAAAATAACCAAGTCAACTCATCACACTTACTAATGGATTTTGTAATCAATCTTTTGAAAAAGATTATTCATTTTTATTAATCAAGGATTGATCTATTAAATTTTATTGGTTAATTGATATTATTTTTACAAGTATAGGGATAGATTTGATAAATATTAATTTAAGTTTTAAAATTTTAATACAAGAAGATGGACATAGTATAACGAATGCGTGCACAGATGAATATTTTGAGTGCTAATAACCCCACTTTTATTAAAAGTGGTCAGAGATTTTCTAGTTATAGAAACCATCATATTTAAATTTATTAAATCACATGTTGATATTGTCGATAGAGTTGTCAAAGATTTCATCATTTACTATTAATTATCTTGCATGCATTTAATGATATTTTTTTATTAGAAAACATTTTAAAAAAATTCTTTATGCCCTAACAATAGAATTTTTAAATTTTTATGTCTAATAATATATGGGATTAGCTATAATACATCTGATGTATTAATGCATCCTACTTTTTGAGAAAAAATAAAATATATATCATATTTCACAACAGATCAAGCCACACTTGACTGTTAAACTACTTCCCTTAGTAACTCAAGTATCAAATATAAAATCAACAACGCTGTCTACACTTTATCAGTCACAAATATCCTAACTACACTAGTTAAGAAAGACACTATACCTAATACCATTTACAGCCTCATGTGAGCAATTATCCTTCAAGCCATGATCTAACTCTCAATCAAGAACGTAAACTTAGCTAAAAGCTTAGTAAACAAAGATGCAAACTCAATAGATATACATTGAACACTCTCTCAACAAGTAATTTTCTTTTTAAAGTGTTATACAGTAATGTGATTATGTCTATGATGATATTATATTTTAGTTGAGTTGTAACATAATTTATAACTCTAACTATTTTAGAATAAAGGATGTTTAATGAATATAAATTATGAGTTATTTTTTTTTGAGATTAACATTTTTTTCAATTAAAGTGGTAAAAAACATTTTTAATTATTATGTAACATTACTTAAACTAAATGTCATCATTGCAATTAATTTATAATTTGTATGCTATTTATATTTTTTGTTAAATATTAATAATAAGTTTAAATTAACATAAATTACTAATTTATATTACAAGGAACAATATTATTTTAAGTGGTAATACAATCCACCAATTACTTTATGTGTTAATCGATAAAAAAATATATATTTTTAAATGTAAAAGACAATAATATATGTATCTATGTAATTACATTGTAGTGAAAGTATGAAAATGTTAAACTATTTCCTTTTAATAACTATGAGTATTTATGAAGATTTAAATTAAAAGATTTTTAAAAAAATTGCAATGTGCATTCAGATTTACAATAAAATATTTAAATGAAAAGAGTATAAAAGATTGTCAATGTGATAGAGTGGTAATTTTAGCAATTAATTTAACTTTATTGTAGCTCATAAGTGTAGTTGTAAATATGAGTTAATATAATGAATTATGCTCTTCACAAAATTTATGTTATATTTTTGATAATGTAAGTAAACATTATGGTTTTATGAATTCCAAAACTCCCGATGTTTTGTATTTTTAAACTATATTTCATCTTGCTTCGCAAGCCCGTCTTTTTAAATTCACTATTTCTTAATTTCAACTTTTTTCTGAGAACATTGATGAATCTAAATTTTTCTCATCCTTCACTCTAAACGAATCTTTTGTATCCATTCATCAAAATCTTATCATATTGAACTGTACTTATAGGTGTCTATACCGATTGATTTTGACGATATTGAAAAAACTTTTTGCACACTCAATTTCAGAATTTAAGAAGGCTCCCAAGTATTTTAATTTTCTTGACATATAATTTTAATTTTTGAATTTGTAATTATAAGTTTTCATTTCATTGTCTTGTTATTCTAGTTTAATTAGATTCATTAAATTAACATGTTTGAATTACTTTTTCTATGAACATTAATTGTTCGATAAAATGTCAAAGTATATATCAAGTATTTATTTATTATATTTTTATTATTTTGAGAAGATATGAAAACTTTGCAATGATATTTGTAGTCATGTTTGCTGAGAGTAATAATAGGCAATTTTTGCTGGGAGTAATAATAGTCAAGTTATGATATTTGTAGTCATGATTTCATAGCTTGTCGTCAATGCAGTTTCGCCTTGTTATAGCTTGAATGAATTGGGTTGAATAACCAAAAGTTGAGTTAAGAAATGTATTGGTATATTAAATGAAACCAGGTGGCAGTATATAACTATGTGTTTTGTTGTAAGCAGCTACAGGTCTGAATCTTTAATAATTTTTAAATACCTTGCAAATCCAATCGACAGGGGTAGAAGCTAACAAATGAGACATATAATTCTTTTTTTATTCACTTTGTTTGATTACGCTTCATAATTTATATTTCCATTAATAAGTTTATGGTTATGTGTATTTGTTGTTTTTTAATTTTTTTATTTCACAATCTCTTGTTTTTTATTCTAGTGTGTTGGAAAAAAATATATATTACATTCTTATTTATTTTTTGGCAGAAGTAATCTTAAATATGTCTGAAGTGTATACTGAAGGTACTCCTGTTTTTTATCTGAATGATGATTACACTCCTGAGTTCGATCATGTACAGAGCACTAGTATGGAAAAACATATTTATGACATTCAACTTAGTTCAGGTGAACCAACAACTAGTAAGGATATCTCAACATCTCAAATTTCTTCTTTTCCTGAAGTCATTAATCAATTGAAAAAATCCAATGTGGTCGGTATGGAATTCAAATCTATAGATGAGGCAGAGTCTTTTTATTCTAAATACTCCAAGGCCATGGGATTTAGCTTAAGAAGAGATACCCTTAAAAAAAACAAGCAAGGCTGAATCACTGTTAGAAGATGGGAATGTTCAAAATAAGGGTTTCAACTGTCAAAATGGATTGATAGAACTGATAGGTCCGTGAACCTAGATCAATAACTAGACAAGGATGTAATGCTGCATTCCGAGTTTGTTTGGCTCGGGCGTCAATGAAGTATGTTGCGAAGGACTTTGTTGATGGTCATAATCATGAATTGGTGTCTCCAAATCAAGTCCAATTTTTGAGATCACATCGACTCATTCAAGACTCTGACTTTGCAATAGCAAAATCTCTACATCTCATTGGCATTAAGACATCTCAAGTAATGGAATATATAGTTGATCAATCTAGAGCTTACAAAAATTTTGGTTTCATTCGTAAGGATTCACAAAATCGACTAGATACTAGTTGCCGTCAGGATATTAAAGATACTGACTCTGAGTCAATTATTTCATACCTGCTATCTAAACAGGAGATTGATCTAGGATTGATTTTTCAGTACATAATTGATAAAGAAAATAGACTTGCAGATTTGTTTTGGTGCGACAGTGGTTCATGGTATGATTACCATTGCTTTGGAGATGTTCTTTCTTTTGATTCTACATACAAGAAACATGCGTACAACATGCCTTTAGTTACTCTTGTTGGTTGCAATCATCATCAAAGAACAACATTTTTTGGGTTTGCATTACTATCTAATGAACAGTTGATACATACATATGGCTATTGGAGACTTTTTTGGCTGCAACGGATAATAAAAAACCTAAAGGAATCATCACAGATGGTGATAAGGCAATGAAAATTGCAATAAACAGAGTCATGCTTGACTCTGTGCATCGCTTATGTTGTTGGCACCTCAATAGAAATGCCCAGCAGAATATAAGTGATGTGAACTTCTCACATGACTATAAGAGATGCTTGAAAACATATATGGCCACTTTAGAAAAGTTTGACAAAAACTGGTTTGGACTTATCGACACCTATGGTTTGGGTTTGTTATGGCCATAACAATATTGGGTCTCAATTATTTCTAATACAGTAAGCCCATTACTGAAACCTATTATTTAGGCCCATTGTTTGGGTCCCACAATGACCCATCCTGACTCTTATATAAACCCTCCGAATTATTACTCAAGGTATGCACACTTTTCTGAACTCATTCTCTCTCTAAATTTTCTTTACTTTTGAGAGCTTCACTCTCTAGGAAATTCTCTCAGAAAATTTTGGAGTGCCGAAAACTGACTTGAGCGTCGGAGGGTTCTCGCCGGTACCACTGCCGGCACCCATGACTATTTTTTTTTTGCTCGCAAGATTGGACCTGACATATGACCCGAGCTCCGACCCGCTTCCTGACCGTTCGAAAATTGTGCATCAACAGTTGGCACCGTCTGTGGGAACGACAATTTAAGCTTCTTTAGTTATTGCTCCCATCCAAACATACTCAAACACATCATGAGTCACGAATCCCAACACTCAACCTCCCTAGAGGTTGACGAAGAAATCGAGGTAGAAGCACCTCCCTGACGTCGAAGGGTAGTTGATACAGGGAGAGCTTTAGTGATATCCTCTAGGGTGGGGCCTAACCCCAGGCAACCCTGACTTCCATTTAGAAGACCGAGGAAAGGCAAGAAGAGTCGACTAACGACCATGGAACATACCATGCGAAATTTTGGTGAACAAATGAACCATATGGTGACTATGTTCAACCAAGCATTTGCACAAAGTGCTCAACAGGCTGCAAACACTGTTGGAAATAACCCAATGAGTGCTATGGTAGTGCCTAATGTCCCGACGGATGTTGGTAGACGTCCTGATCTAGTCGCCCAGACTACTGGATTGCCTCTCCATCAGGTTATTCAACCAAACCTTCCCTATCCTATTGTTTAGGGAGGGGATGGTCGCCCAAAGATTCCCTCTCCTTCGCATATCGTATTTGAACAACAATTAGCAGCAGTAGACCTTTGACACTCTCTTAACAAGAAGCGCCATACAAGCGTTGATTAGGGACCAAGGGGCAGTAATGTTGATCATCCAGCCTATTCTTATCATGGTCCTTACGCTCCAGGGGGTAATTATCAGTTAAAAATAAATCGCCCCAACTCACCACCTAGAGTTAAGAATCATCGCCCAGATGTTGTACCAATGGATGTCTCAGAGGAGGAAACATCAGATAATCATTATGCGGAGTTCAAGCGGGAAATGGATGAAAAAATCCATAAACTAGAGAAGTTGATTAAACGTTCAGGAGGAGAAGAAGATGGTCGTCCATAATGGGAGTCACCTTTTGCTGAAGATATCCTTAGGGAAAGATACACATACGAATTTCGAATGCCACAACTCGAGCTGTACCAAGGGACGACGGACCCCTGAGAGCATTTAGACTCTCTTATTTCTCATATGGAGATACAAGGGGCCTCAGAGGGAATCATGTGTAGAACTTTTTCTCTTACCCTTGGAGGATCTGCTAAGCAATGGTATAGAAGGCTATCAGCTGCATCCATCTTTAGCTTTGATAAACTTGCTCGTAGCTTCCTAACACATTTTAGCAATATAAAGACAAGAAGCCGACCAACACAGAGCCTTCTTTCAATCAGACAGGGTCGTAATGAATCCCTCCGTGCATTTGTGGACAGATATTAGCGGGAGGTTGCCCGAGTGGATCTATTTCATGATGGTTACGCTATGCAAGGCTTGGTTCAAGGAATTAGAGGGGAGCTCCCTCTAGCATAGGAATTCTTCGTTAACCTCCCACGCACGTACCAAGAGGCATTAGCAAGGATCTCTAGCCATGCTGATGCAGAGGAAATTTTTCAAGCAAATTACCCTGGGCAGACTCCGGTGATGCCTAATTCCTCACGTGCAGATAGACGACCATATGATAATCATAGAAAAGAACCCCATGATAGAAATCGAAGGTCAATTCCGGATCGACGCTCCACGCGAGATACATTCAGAAATGATCGCTTCTTGTTGCAAGGGTCGTTCTCCCAACCCCGCCAAGAGCATCATGATCGACCTCCGGAGGAACACCGCACTTTCACGTTACTTAATATGCCACAACAGGATATCTTGAAGGAAATCAAAGATAAAGGTCTACTGAAAGAACCTGCCCCCTTACGGTCGAATCCAAAAATAAGAGACAAGAGAAAGTATTATCATTTCCACCAGGCTCATAGTCATAATACTGCAGAATGTTTCGAACTAAGGAGACAAATCGAGGGTCTTATCAAGGATGGCCAACTACAAGAATACATTTATCAGCCCCCTGAACCATCCAACAAGAATGACAAAGGGAAGGAACCGTTAGAAGAAGTAGCCACAATTTTTGGGGGAGTAGTGGCTGGTTCGAGTTCCCAAGCGAAGGCACACTACAAGAAAAACAGTTTTTTGCGACAAAATTTTTTGCGACGAAATAAAATTCGTCGCAAAAAGCGGCCTTTTGCGACAAAATTATAATTTCGTCACAAAAGTTAGCATTTCAAAAGAAAAGATATTTTGCGAGGAATTTTTCGTCGCAAAATAAAACCTTTAGCGATGAATATTCATTTCGTCGCTAAAAACTCTAGTGACTAATTAGGGAAGCATTTTTTGCGACGATATAAAACCTATTGCGACAAACTTTTCATCGCAAAACGTATTACACGAAGATGGGATTTTGTGACAAAAATTTTATAGCAACATGAACATTTTTTGCGACAAAATTATATTTCTCGCGAAAAAAAAGACCTTTTGCGACAAAAAATTCCCCGCTAAAAGCCATTCTAATTTACCATGCATATATGGCAATACTAGACATTTTGCGACGAAAAAATAATTCCTCGCAAAATGTGACCTTTTGCGAGAAAAATTTTCTCGCAAAAAATTGATTTTTTGCGGCAAAAAATCTATTTTTTGCGACAAAACATTCCCCGCGAAAAGCCATTTTAATTTACTATGCACACGCGGCAATACTGGACCTTTTGCGACAAAAACGTGATTCCTCGCAAAATGTGACTTTTTGCGAGGAATTTTTTGTCGCAAAAGGTCCATTATTTTGCGACAAAGTATTCCTCGCGAAAAGCCATTTTAATTTACTATGCACACGTGGCAATACTGGACCTTTTGCGACAAAAACGTGATTCCTCGCAAAATGTGACTTTTTCCAAGGAAAATTTTCTCGCAAAAAATATGTTTTTTTCCGACAAAAAATTCCTCGCGAAAAGCCATTTTAATTTACTATACACACGTGGCAATATTGGACCTTTTGCGAGAAAAACGTGATTCCTCGCAAAATGTCACTTTTTGCGAGGAATTTTTTGTCGCAAAAGGTCTATTTTTTTGCGACAAAACATTCCTCGCGAGAAGCCATTTTAATTTACTATGCACACGTGGCAATACTGGACCTTTTGCGACAAAAACGTGATTCCTCGCAAAATGTCACTTTTAGCGAGGAATTTGTTGTCGCAAAAGGTCTATTTTTTGCGACAAAACATTCCTCGCGAAAAGCCATTTTAATTTACTATGCACACGTGGCAATACTGGACCTTTTGCGACAAAAACGGGATTCCTCGCAAAATGTCACTTTTTGCGGGGAAAATTTTCTCGCAAAATATTTCTTTTTGCGAGGAAAATTTTCTCGAAAAAAATATACCTTTTGCGACAAAAAATAGACCTTTTGCGACAAAAAATTCCTCGCAAAAAGTTATTTTTTTAAAATTAAAACTTAATAACTATCTTCTTTTGTTTTCTTCTCTTTGTTTATGATTCGTCTAATATATAAGTCTTTGTTTAAAAAATGACTAAAAAAAAGAATAAAGAAAGTATTAAAAATCTAATTTGATTTTATATAAATTGATAATTTTTAAATATAGTTAGGGCCATTTGGATATTCATATAAATTTTTATTAAAAAAAAAGACCATTTGTGATTCCATTCATGCTTTTAAATGTGAAAAACTATTAAGATTAGTATTTGTAAAAGAGATAAATAATTAAAATAAACTCTATATATGTGTGTGTATGTGTGTGTGTGTGTGTGCGCGTGAGTGTGTGTGTGTGTGCGTGCGTGTGTGTGTGTGATATGAATCGTTAATAATCCAATAATCAAGCATAAAATTTATTGCTAATTATTTATATATAATCTAATTTATGTATGATTTATATATGTCTAACTGCTAAATTACAATTATGATAAACTTATTACTATGACTAATTTTTAATTGATGAAAACGAGATTGGAAAAAAAATCCAACTTCTAAAAATCTAATTTATTTTTCAATGTTAATTATATGTCAAATAAACATAAATAAATAAATAATTAATAATCATGTAATGTTGCCTATAATTATGTTTTTTATTTTTTTGTTATAAAGTGTATTAATTTAGACAGTATATTTTTCTTAGACTTTTAATTTTTATCGTATAGCTTTGAGTAAATTGTTGAGATATTTTAAACAATTGTTAGGGTTTATTTTAAGGGAGATAAATAATTAAAATGAACTCTATAACAAAAAATAAATACATTTGTTACATATTGATTACTATATGAATAATTAATCATTTCCTGGTAAATGGCAAAAACTGATTTTCAATTCGTAATACATATGATACTTGTAGCATATGTATATGTATATATGTCTAATAATTAAATTACTTATATGAAAAAAATATTTTTTATAATTGTAAAAAATATTTTTAATAATTGTTATTTTTATAAAAAAAATGGATAATTAATTTAAAGGCATTCTATACTTGAAAATAAATGCAATTTTGTTACATTTTTATATAATTATAATATGAATAAGTAATCATTTACTAATCAAATTAGAAAAGCTTATTTTCAATTTCTTATAACAACAAATATGACATATATAGATATCTAATTATTAAATTACAACTATTACAAACTTATGGTTTGCATTTGTCAAGATATTTTAAATATTAATTGTTAGCATTTGTAAAATGAATAAATAATAAAAAAATATTCACTAAAAGTAAATGCATTTGTTACATAATAATTATAATATGAATATTTGATCATTTATTTTTTAAAGTATTAAAAACTTATTTTCAATAACTCGCACATGACAATTATGTCATATGTATAGATGTTTAAGTATTATGCATTTATTAATGATAGTTGAATTGTGTGTATTTTCTTAAGACTTTAATACATATGACAATTATGACATACGTTTATATGTTAATAATTAAATTATCTCCATCACAAATTAATTTTTTAAATTTGTAAAACATATTTTTAGTGTTTTTAAAAGAAATAGATAATTAAAATAAATTATAGCTAAAATGAATAGAATCTTTTTGTTACATATATGATTATAATATCAATAATTAATTATTTATTGATCATTAAAGAAATTTATTTTTGTAATTCTTCATATAACAACTATGACATATGTATAAATGTCTAACTATTGTTTACATTTGTTAAATAATTCTTGAGTTGTTGTACCTATTTTATTAACATTTTAATACTCAATAAAAAATAATTAAATACCATATAATGTTTTATATTTCTATTGTATATGGTTGTTATATTATTTATTAATTTGTCATCAAATTATTTAATACCAATCCAATATTATATAAGTTTAATTATGAATGAAAATTTAATTAATAAATAAACTTATAATTATCCAAGTCTAAGTATTGTTTATTTAAATATTTTTAATTTTAGATTTAGATTTTAATTTTAATATTTTTTTAAGACTTTTTGTGACAAAATTTTTGTCGCAAAAGATTAGAATTTTGTCGCTAAAGATTAGCATTTTAGACTTTTAGCGACCACTTTAAAATTCCTCGCAAAATGGGGTCTTTTGCGAGGAAAATTTAAATCCAAATTCGTCGCAAAAACTAAATTTTAGGCGGACTTTTTCCCGCCTATTAAATTTCAAATTTTTACACCTTTAGCGACAAAAACATTGTCGCTAAAGACCAAAATTTTGTCGCAAAAAGAAAATTTTAGGCGGACTTTTACCCGCTCCTATTTATTTCATATTTTTTAAATTCTTTTACGACAAATTTTTCGTCGCAAAATGTCCAAATTTCATCGCAAAAAATCAATGCCTTTATTATATATACACCACCTAATTCTTTGGTTTACTTCATTTTCTTTCATCTATTCTACTTTCCTCTTCATTTTCATTTTTATCTACTTCTCTTCTTTCCCTAACACTATTATCAAGGTAAATATTTTTACTCATTTTTTCTTTTATGTTGTAATATATTTACTTTCAAGATTCATATAATTTTTATTTTTTAATTGTCAATTAATATTATGCTTTTTTGTTTAATAGGTATTTTGGAAGAGGGAATGCAATTAAAAATCTTAAGTTCTTTATTTCTTTAACATTTTTTTTTGTATACACTTATCTCTCATATCCTATATTATTACTAATTAATATTTTACTTCTTTTTTGTTTTTAATAGGTATAATTGAAGGTGTGGTACATTTGAAGACTTGAAGATTGATATAAAATCAAGAAACAAAAAATTTAGTGGAGGATGAAGTTTTGTATTTGTTGTATTATCTTGTTTTTTTATTTTTTTTATTTTTCCATGTACAACCAAAGTTCCAAGTTGTATTAAATTTTTGTAATTTGTTATTATTTAATAAAATTATTCTTACAAAGAATTCTGTTGCATAATGACATAATTTTGCTATTTTATTTTCGAATTTATAACAAATTAAAATAAATTTTATGAATTCTTAAAAAAATCAATTATGTTAAAAAATTAGGTCTTTCGCGACGAATTTTTTGTCGCTAAAGATCGGATTTAGTGACAAAAAATCGTCGCAAAAGATATTTACAATGAAAATAATTTGTTTTAAATATGATTTTGGTATAAAATTTTTTGCGACAAAATTCAAATTTGTCGCAAAATATGTTTTTTTGCGAGGAATTTTATATTGTCGCAAAAAGTTAACATGACGTAATCCTATTTGCGACAAATATTTTGTCGCAAAATAACACTTTTTGCGACCAAAATTTCCTCGCAAAAAGTCTTTTTGCGAGAAATTCAAGATTCGTCGCAGAAAAACCTATTGCGACTCACATTTTGCGACTGGAACGCGACGAATTTTTTTTCCTCGCAAAAACTTATAGCGACGAAATTTTGACTTTTTGCGACGAAATATTTCGTCGCAAAAAGTCATTTTTCCTGTAGTGGCACGTGGCTAGGCAAGCAAGATACGACCTCCCTCGCCACGAAGTTAACTTGACAGTCTCCTCTAGCAACGTTGGGAATCACGGTGTTATCTCTTTTTCATCTCAAGATGCACAGGGTATCCATCATCCTCATTGTGATGCCTTGGTCCTCACAGTAATAGTGGCCAACAAAAGGCTACGGAGAGTATTAATTGACAATGGGAGCTCAGCTGACATTATGTCATTGGATGCATTTGATCGATTGGGTCTTAACTGAAAAGATATGAGAGGCATCCAAACTTCCCTGATAGGTTTCACTGGAGGAAAAGTTATTTCCGAAGGAGTTATTTCGTTACCAGTGACCTTGGGAGAAGGTTCCCTACAGACAACCAAGATGGTGAACTTTCTCGTAGTACATCATCCGGGTGTTTATAACGGAATTCTTAGACGGCCATCACTTTGCGACTTCAAGGCCGTAATGGGTGTCTATCATCATGTCCTGAAATTTCCAACACCCGCTGGGATAGGAGAAGTTAGAGGTGAACAATGAACTTCTCGAGAGTGCTACAACATGGCTTTTAGAGAAAAGGCACATAAGCTATTGTTAATTCGAGGAAAACCTTCTGTGGGCATAAGCTAAGTGGGCAAGTACTACGAAGTACTCGAGATCCCATTGATGGAGCACTGGGGCCTAAATGGGAAGGTCTTTATCGAGTCAAAGCTCTCATCCGACCAGACACCTATAGACTGGTCATCGTGGATGGGAGGTTGCTCCGTCATCCATGGAATATTGAGCACTTAAAAAAGTACTACCCATAATCTCTTTGTATATCCAATAACTCCTTCCAGGAACTTATGCATGTGTAACAACTCCCATAGGGAGACCAATAAATAGATTATCAATAAAGTGTTAAGTTTATTCAGAATTTTGTGGTCATACATCCTTAAAGATCATGTATGATCAAGTTGCAAATGGAAAGAGTAAAAGAATACAACACCAGAAAGAAAAAAAAAATTCTTAGAGTTCTTATTTCAAAATTGGTTGAGGAGTGCCATGCACATAGTCCAAGTAAGGACAAACCTTACCTATAACATTGAACTAAAAGTAAAGACAATGAAAGGTAAAGTCAAGGCTTAGAAAGCAGCCTTGATATGATTATTCCCTACGAATAAGCATCTACTTAGTTGAAAGAATTCCAACTATCTCTAAAAAGTGGCCTCATCATCTCCTTCTTCGTTTGAAGAAGATGAGGTAGAGTCGCCTTGCTTGGCCTCCCAGGCTACTGTGTCCAATGTCGACTCGTAATCCTCATCTTTAAGGATGAGGCGGTGGAATTGCTCAGGATCAAAGTTCGCTGTCGAGATAGACTTTGCTACCAAGTTTAACTCTTCAGCTATGGGAGACTGATCAATCTCTGGGTAGCGGTCATAGAACTATCTACGCACCTCATTGACTCCATCAATATAGGAGCGTTCCATAGCTTGCTGGTAGATACGATCCCTACGGAAGCGAGCAACTGCTTTGCCAATTCTACTTTGCTCAGCAACAGCTCTCTCCCGAAGCTCTTGACAAAAATCATTGGCCCTCTTATGTTGGATAGCTGCCTCCTTCTTAGCCTCGAACAAGTCAGCTTTCATTCTGCCCATCTGTTCTTTCATCTCTGCCATTTTTCTCTCTGTTTTAGTCAAGTTGTCAAGGCAGACTTCATGTTTCGCCTTTCAGTCGTCAACCTCAGAAGTGAGATAGTTAACTTCCTTGAGGAGGTTGGTGTTAGTAGACTCTCCCTGAGCTAAGGGTCCTGTCGCCTACAGAAAGAAAGGCAAAGAGAGGAAAAGAGATAAGGCATGACTTTCAAGAGTATAAAAAAAGAAAAGAGAAAGGGTCATAGTAAAACCCAACCAGAAGTATGATGCCCATCTCGACAGCGATCGCGTCAAAGTATGTGAGTTTTACATTTTCTGGAAAGATATTGGTAGGCATGAGACATGCAGCACTTTGAGACAATTCACGAAGATATTCTCCACATGTCGAGCCACTTTGAAAGCCCGTAATGTCAAAGGTAAAACACCTAGGTAGTTGAGAGGCTGAGGGTAACTTGCTTTCAATAGGCTTTGAGGCCACCACTTCATCCGCAGGCTGAACGGAGGTTAACCTATCAGGAACCGGCTTCCGTATGGGAATCTCCTTGTGACCACTGGCTCTCCTCTTCGAAGGACCAAGAGATGGAGGACTTCTACTACGTTTCTTCTGGGAAAGGCCAGGCCTGTCACGAGTGAAGGGCTTAAGAGGCATCTTGGCTTCAAGTTGAGCAAACTGCTTCTTGGTAGGATGTAAAGGAAATAGACCTGCACAAAATAAAACTGGTAAGGCAACAAGCGCATGCTTGATGAAGTGAGGAAAGATCAGAAAGTAATGATCATGCTTACCTTCCGGAGGAATTGGAGGTGATAAGCCAAGAAGGACCAATTGCTCCCTATCAATGAGGCAAATCACATTCTTTGAGTCCACGGGTAGCTTGAGTACCACTTGCAAGTAGTCTCTTTCTTTCTGAGATAACAGCGGACGTTTGGTCCAAGGAGCTGCAATAAAAACAGAAAAGAATGTCAGCGGATCAAGAGTTTTCATAACAAAGATGGATCGGGTGTCATTATAATAGGATACCACAAAAACCAAAACGCCTCCTGATCCTCAACTTCTCCCCCTTCGGGCGGGCACCTTCTTGATACTTCCAACTGCCATCACACCAGAATTGTTTATACTTCCATTCTTTCACATGTGAGGGGATGCCAAAAAGGTGGTTGGGGTCATCCGTCTTCCCTCGCTGAGATATGTAATAGTAACCCGTTTTCTCTCCATTCGGTGGGTGAATGGCAAAAATGTACTTAACATGGTTGGTGGTAGGATCACCAAGGCCTGCGCTCCTGAATAAACTTTGAAAAGCTATCAGAAGTCTCCATCCATTGGCCAACAGTGAGGTAGGGGCAATGCCCATAGCATCGAGCATCCGACGAACATAATTATCAAAAGGCACCCGGAGACCAGCTCTCAATAACTCAAGGCTTAAATCGATGACACCTCGTGGTGGCCTACTCCACCGATCACCTTTCCTTGGAAGAAATAGGATGACTGAAACCGGGATAAGGAAATGGGCTCTATATATATTTAATCGATCGTCCGGGAGTTGATTATCAATATGGTCAGCCTCCCACCACTTTTCAACATCAGGTTCACTATCTAAGGTAGCAGAGGACGACCAGTCACTCTCCCCCTCAGTATCCACCACCTTGTGGTTAACAGAATTATGTCCTAGCTTACGATCCTGACTGAAGAAATTTTGGTAAAACTAATTAACTTTTTTACGGTTAGTCACAGGATCCTTATCCCTTGTGGATTGGGTTTGATGGCTCGATTTCCCCCGTAGCACTTTCACAGTAGTTTTAACTCTAGCCATCTGCACAGTCAAAGAGGGGTCGTTAGTCATCAAACCAAGTCTACTGAGGGAGGGAAGAGATGAAAGGAAAAAAATGCTGGGGGACTGTATTGAAAGTTTTCTAAAATAGCTCTCGAAAAATACTTTAAAAATTCACAGAAACACACCCGCGAATAAAAATCAAAGTTTGAAAATTCGCGGAAACACCTCCGCAAATAAAAATTAAAGTTTAAAAATTCGTGAAAACACCCCCGTGAATAAAAATTAAAGTTTGAAAAATTCGCGGAAACACCCCCGTGAATAAAAATCAAAGTTTGAAAATTCACGGAGGCACCCCCGCGAATAAAAATCAAAGTTCAAAAATTTACGAAAACACCCCGTGAATAAAAATCAAAGTTCAAAAATTCGCGGAAACACTCCCCCGATTTAAAAACAGAGTTTCAAAATTTTGCATGAACACCCCCGCGATTTAAAAACAAAGTTTCGAAATTTTGCAGGAACACTCCCACATTTAAAAACAAAGTTTCAAAATTTTGTAAGAACACCCCCGTGCTTAAAAAAAAATTTCAAAAAATTGCTGAAACACCCCCGTAAACACTCGAATTTCTCCGAGGAAGCCCCTTGCACGTTACGCTGCATGCCGCATGCAGCGTGCCAGGGGCCTCGCAAGCTCGCCCCAGCCATGCAGCGCCCATGCGAGCTCTCCCTACACGCACAAAGGCCTCGCGGGAATGTGCCCGCTCGCTTAGGCCCTCGCCTGCACACCCAGGGCTTCGCGGAATCACTCCCGCCCGCCCAGGGCCTCGCAAGGCTGCGCCCGCGCGCCCAAGCCCTTGCCTGCACGCCCAAGGCTTCGTGAAATCACTCCTGTGTGCCCAGGACCTCGCAAGGCTGCGCCCGCGCGCCCAGGGCTTCCCGGAATCACTCCTGCGCGCCCAGGGCCTCGCAAGGCTACGCCCGCTCGCCCAGGTACTCGCCTGCATGCCAGGGGCCTCGCAAAGCCTCGCCTGCGCGCCCAAGGCCTTGCGACGTCAAGCTCGCGCGCCCAAGGCCTCGCCTGCACGCCCAGGGCTTCGCCCTCACGCCCGGAGCATCGCGAGATCATGCTCGCGTGCCCAAGTCCTCGCCAGCGTCCTCGCAACCTCGCAAGGATGCTGCTCGCCCCTAGCAGCTCGCCCTCGCGAGCCTGCTGTGCACGCCGCTCGTCCATATGAGCTTGCCCTCCCTCACACACTCTCGCTTTTCTTCTTTCACACTCGAACCCGCAAGAGAGGAAACATGCAAACACTTGCATATTCTCACATAATCACATACACACACATAGGGCATAATCCGTACAAAATTTTTGCATTGATTTAAAAAAAAAAGAGAGAGAATGGAGACAAGACAAATAAGCACAAAAATTAAATATAATCCATGCATTCTGAAGTATACGCAAGAAATAAGGACTTACTTATGGCGGCTGGAAAATTCTTGCTCGGATTGAAGAGTTCTGTTTGTTGGGGTTGCTTACACTACTTGCCTCCAAGGTGCCCTCTCCAATTTTTTAGCAAACCCTACTCCCCAACACTTGTGTCTTATATAAGGCACCAATTTAGGGTTTAAGCCACACTAAGCATGCATGTGTAATAAATTATATCTTTGGGCCGGCCCCCTAATACATTTAATTTATAGCCCAAAACAGCTAAATAGTCCCTACGTCGACCCATTGGTCGACTTAGGACTGGGGGGACTACTGTTATGGCCATAACAATATTAGGCCTCAATTATTTCTAATACAGCAAGCCCATTACTGAAGCCCATTATTTGGGTCCATTGTCTAGATCCCACAATGACCCATCCTGACTCCTATATAAACCCTCCGAATTATTACTCAAGGTATGCACACTTTTCTGAACTCATTCTCTCTCTAAATTTCCTTTACTTTTGAGAGCTTCTATCTCTAGGAAATTCTTCCAGAAAATTTTGGAGTGCCGAAAACTGACTTGAGCATCGGAAGATTCTCGCCGGCACCACCGTCGGCACCCCTGACTATTTTTCTTTGCTTGCAGGATTGACCCGACGTACGACCCGAGCTCCGACCCACTTCCCGGCCGTCCGAAAATCGTGCATCAACAGGGTTGTAATGAATGGGCAAAAAAAATATATGAAAAATGTCATCACTGGGCTGAGACTTTTTTACGAGGTCATTTCATGGCTGGTATGCGAAGTACACAAAGGTGTGAGAGCATGAATTCAAACTTAAAACGATTCCTCCAGTCTAAGATCAAATTGTTTGAGTTTGTTCTTCATACTGACATATTAATGCCAAGGTTAAGAAACACTAAAGCGAATGATGACTACGAGTCTTTCAACACTCATCCAGTATTATGCACACATCTTCATAATTATGAGGAACATGCTACTGAGGTTTACACTAGGAATGTTTTAAAAAAGGTTAGGAAACAGATTGAGGAGGAGGGTTTATTAATAATTCATTCATCAATTTCTAAAGGCAATAGGAGAATATACCACATCACCAAATTTATGCAAAGTCAAAGCATATGGACAGTTGTGTACCATGCATCAGGTACTTCTATTTTATGTTCATTTAAGTTATATGAGACAGTTGGTATACCTTGTAGCCACTCAGTTGCAGTTATGAAGGCAGAACATTTAACCCATATCCCAGTTTCTATGATTATGTCACGATGGAGAAAATCTTTCAAAATTGGAAACATGGAAATCCCAATTCGTTTACCGCAGGAGCAAACTGTTGAAACAAGATATGGTACATTAGCAACAGCATGCAAAAGCTTGTGTCACTTTGCATCACAAACTTCTATTGGATTCAATTAGACAAAACGGGACATTCATCAAATGATGTTAAGGATACAAGATTTGATGAAAAAAGATCATTTGTTACAGTAATTGATCGTACACAATCAGGCAGAATAACTATTCAAGACCCAAAAAAAAGTGAAGGCAAAAGGGGCTCCTCATCCAACCAAGCAAGATGGTGGAAAGCAAAGACGTTGTGGGTATTGTAAACAGACTAGCCATACAAAGCGATCATACAGACATGGCATTAATGATTTCACAAATTTTTTCCCTGAAAACAGAACAAGTACATCTTCTGAGCATATATCACAGGCAACAGGTATCTACAATAAAAATATTTTCCAATTTGACCAATCTACTCAGTCTTTACCACAGGTTCAGACGTTTCCGCTTCATAGCTGGCATGGACAAAATACTGATGAATTCTCCTTTGACAATGACAATGCATATATTTCACAATCAAGTGCATCAAAAGATAGTGGTAAATTTCAATGGTGGGGCCATAACAAATTGTAAGTTCATATTCATCATGAAAAATTAAATAATTATTTCTATTTTATGTATTTTTAAATTTATTGTATCCTACATTTATTTCCATTTTGTGTTGTTTATTGCAGGTGAACAATAGTTCGTGATGCATCTGATATTAAGTGGAGTGCTTTCTATTTAATTATGAATAATCTTATTATTCTACTTATTAAAACAATGGAACATTGTTTAAAATTCTTATTTTTCCAAAAACTATTCATAGTCCTAATTCAATTTATATTACATGAGAGACAATGTTAAACTTATGTTCATAGTATTTGTGATCAATATTGTGCTCCTATTTTTTACTTGTTTATGAAATTTATATGATTATTAGTTGATGTTTCCTTGTATTCAATATAAAGTAATCACCGTTAGAAGTAACATTTCTTTTCCTTTCAATGATTGTTCAGTAGCACTTAATTAACTTTGAGAATGTGAAAAATTAGTTGTTCTTGGCGTAGAAGAATTTTCAATTTTCAAATTTTGTATTTTCTAATACAAGATTGTCATGACTTATTTCTTTCAATTTTTAATTTATTGTAGGCGAACAAAAGCTTCATGTACAAAAGTTATGTTGTCGCGTTCATTTATTTGTTGAACATGCTGAAGACTTTGAATTAATTTAATTTATTAAATTTTTTCTATAGTTGTTTATGATCAATAGGGTAAATTAACCTGGTGGCCACTGACATAAAATTACTAAACCTTATTGGCGATTAAATAGGAAAAGGAACGTCACCTGGGCAAGTTTCAAAGGAATAAAATAATCATCTTAAAAAAGAATTAAATCATTATTTTGATCAATATGAAAATGTTAATTACATAACTAATTCCTAATGGAAGAATGGCATAACAAAATTTTCACATTATTGAAAAAATTAAATTATTTAAAATAATTAAATCTATATATCAATACTTACAAGACTCAAACATTAAAATAGAGCACATTGGGATGAGAAAACTGTTAGCCCTAAGGCTATATGATAATTTTGATGATAACAATACACATTGATTCATTGAGATTTACTAATATATTTATTTATGTGCAAGAATAAGATTATTAAAATAATTATAAAATCAAGAAGGGGCTTATTAAAATGAAGTGTTGAAGCTAAGGAGAAGACTACATGTTAAAGGCACCAAAGTTTAAGTACAAGGTTTGATTCAAGGAAGGTGACACATGAGCAATGTTTAATCAATTGGTCATATATTTCTCTACAAATGCCCAAATTACGTGATTCTTGAGCCTTTGGAAAGCTTACTCAATTTATAACATTTCATATGTTTTAAAGAAATTCAAATTTTAAGTGTAAGATCGTCCAAATCATCATGCAAGTTGAAAGACAAATGGAAGCAGCTGACATGAGCACCGAATACTCCTTTGGACATATCTTGAGCTAAAAAAATCAAAATGACTTGATTCTTATGGCATTGGAAAGATGACTTAATGAAGAACATTTCATATGTTTTGAAAAATTCAAATTTCAAACAGAAGGCCGACATAATTGACATGCAATTCGGTGGACTGACACAAAGAAGAAAAATCAACTCACATGAGCACCGAATGGTATTTTGGCCATATCTTAAGACAGAGATATCCAAATGCTTTGAATATTATGTTTTGGAAAGATTATTCAAGATGAAGATCTTTTATGTTTTGAAAAGAAATTCGAATTATCAACGTAAAGGCTGACAGAAATAATCATTAAAGTTCGGTGGGGACTGAACACATGGAGGAAAATCAAGTTACCTGAGCACCGAATGGTGTTTTGGCCATATCTTGAGCTACAGATATCCAAATGACTTGATTCTTAATGCGTTGGAAAGCTTATTCAAATGTACAAATATTTTACGTTTTGCAGATTTTCAAATTTCAAACGGAACATTGACAAAAATGGAAGACAAGATTACTATTTTTATGGTGGGCAGAAAATTTGGAGATGGTGTCTTCACTTGATTAAGTTCATCTCATTTGCCTATAAAAGGAGCCTTCTCCCATGCATTC
>SNVD02011273.1:0-53956 GCA_013180625.2 Boswellia sacra | reverse complement strand
ACTCGCGCCACTGGATACTTTGGAGTCGCGGGCGGGCGGGCGCGCGTGAAGCCCTTGCGCGCGCGCGCCCCACACAGCGCCGAGTGGGCGCCGATGGGGCGCAAACATGTCGACGTCGAGCGCGCTTTCAGTTCAACGCGCGCCGCCGCCGCGACCACACGCACACACCCACAAACACTTCCACTGCCAAGCTTCCTGGCTAACCGAGGCGATATTTTTTAATTAGAGACTAATCTGCCAGAACAATTGCGGGTCGCCCCACACACAAAGAGGCGAGCGCCAACGACTCTGCCAGCCCGCTGGCCAGGCGCGCGAGTGGCGAGACCGAGCGGCTTCGTGTGTGAGTGAGTGTGAGTGTGTGTGAGTGTTGGTGTTTGTGCGAGTGAGCGTGTGCGCTGTGTGAGTGAGAGGCGAGCGGACGGGCCCGAGTGACAGCGACGCGCCACACAATGCAATGTCTTGGCGAGCGGGCCAGCCACAAACAAGTGCCAGGCGACGAGCGGCGAGCTGTTCGAGCCCAACGGCGGCTCAGACTTGTGACGCGCCAGTGCGAGCGAACATGACGACTGGCGAGCGAAGAGTAACCTTTTCGGCCGCCCCCCAGGCGGCCGCGTCCTTGAAATGCAACCGCCAGAATGTGGTCGTCGTGGTCGTCGTGGTTGTCGTGGTCGTCGAGTCGACAGCCGCAGCGAAAGCGCTCGCGCACACACAACAGAAGCCACGAGAGCGCGCGGGCTGCACGCCGAGCGACCGAGTCAAGCGCCTTACCGCAGGCAATCAAGTGCTCCTCTCGCTGGCGCCTTTCTCGACATTCTCACTTGTCGACGACAGAGCCACACGCGCGCAGCCACAACGAACAGCTCGACCAGTCGGCCCGCCGACGAGCCAGTGAGCCAGTGAGCCTGTGAGCCGGTGAGCTCGTGAGCTCGTGAGCCAGTGAGTCAGTGACGCCGATCGAGTGGAATCGCGAGCTGGAGTCGAAGTTGACGGCGCGACCAAGAGGCGGCCGTGTTTGCATTATCTGCCCAGTTGCCGAGCCGAACGTGTCGAGCCAGTCGCAAGTCGCCCCCACCGAGACGCCGACTTGTTGTTACTCGTCGTCGGCCTCCAGCGCCATCACCGCCAGCCTCTTGTTTACTCGTGCGCGAGCAGCGCCCCAGCCTCGAGCTCGCCTCACGCACACGAGCTCACATCCGACTCACAATATCACGAACACACTCGCACACTCGCTGGCTCAAGAGGGTCGAGGCGAGGGATTCATCATCTTGTTGTAATCGTCGCCAACGACCACGACGAGCTCAAGACGCGCGCGGACGAGTGCTCATGCAGTTGCGCCCGTCGAGTCGAGTCGGCGTCGAGCGAGCGAACGCGCGAACGAGTGAACGAGTCAGAGCCAGAGCCAGAGAGAGAGAGAGGGCGGACGTAGGCGCGCGTGGCAGCCGCCTCGTCGTCGGACGGCGCACTCATTCATCCCGCCGACACTCTCGTTGGCCCACACAGACACTCTCTCGATTAGTTAGTCAGCCAGCCAGCCAGCCAGTCAATTAGATTGCAGTGAGAGTGAGGGGCGCTCAAGCAATTGAAGTCCCGACGAGATTATCGTATTTGCTCGGCCGCCGACGACTCGGTGCGTGCGGAGCGCGCGCCACGCACAGGCCGGCCCAGCGTCGCCAAGATGCCAAAACAATTAGCCAAAAGACATCGAACCTTCGACAGCTGTGATCTCGCGACTTCAGCCGCCACCATCGCCGCCGCCGAGTCGGCCGTGCGCGATATCTCTCTGGAGCCCGCGCCCCGTGACGAATTGCCGGTCGAGCCGCCGCTCAAGTGTTCCGATGAGTCGAAGGCCCACGCTAACCCAAACCAATTCACTCGCTGTCACATGAAACGCGACCCTTACGAACCGCCGCCGCCGTTGTCGCAACCATTGCGACACCACCACCACCACCACGACGACCGGCCCAACGCCGACCGTGACGCCCACTCGCCCGCACAACAATCGCACGACTGTTTGTCCAAACTCGTGCTATCGGCCTCGCTCCACCAACTGGCCGACTCGCAATTCCACACCCACGCCGCCCACCGCAATCACCACATGGCCCACGCCGACGCCTCGAATTGTGACGCAACCAACGACCGAACTTCGGTGTCCAACGACGCCACCGCTTCCTCAACGACGACGGACTCAAACTCGGACGACGTCGGCCAATCGCATCGACGTCGGCCTCCACCTCCGCCGCCGCCGGTGTCAACCAACAACAACAACAACAACCGGACGCAACCGAATCAACCGGCGCGCGCCGCCCCCGTCGCCCAATGCGCCTCTCTGTCCCAAACCGAAACTGCTCCACAACAACAACAACAACAACAACAACGCCAACTCAATTATGCCAACTCCACGCCCACGCAACAACACGGGCCGCGAGCGAAGCGCGAGGCCAACTTGGACACGGTGCACGTGGTGGTGGGCAACGAGTCGTGCGATCTCGACTCGGCGGTCAGCTGCCTGCTCATGTTCCACATCATCTCCAAGATGTCCGACGAGATCAATGGCAAGGATAAGACGCGCACACTCTACATTCCGCTGCTCAACACGACGCGCGACATGCTCGACAGCAAGTGCGAGGTGCTCTGGTTCCTCCAGAAGACACTCAACATCGACAAGACCTTCCTCACCTGCAAGGACGACATCGACTGGGCCGAGATCAAGCGCAACGGCGTCGAGGTGCTCATCACACTTGTTGATCACAACTACAACGAGGAGTTCAAGGACATCGGCCGCATAGTGGAGATCATCGACCACCACCAAATCCAGAACGCCAAGTGGCTCGAGGAGAACCAGACGCAGCTGAGACTCACGCTCGACACCTCCGTCGGCTCCTGCACGACCCTGGTGGCCGAGCGCCTCTTCTACATCTACGCCGAGCACCACGTCTCCGACGAGATCCTCCTCCTCATCTACGGCACTGTCCTCCTCGACACCATCTGTCTGTCCGAGAAGGCGAACCGCTTCACCCGGCGCGACGTCTACCTGCTCAAGAAGCTCGACCACCTGCTCGGCTCGAAGAAGCCCGTGCGCGACCAGCTCTACAGGCAGCTGGTGGAGGTGAAGAACTCCACCCGCGAGCTCAACTTCGAGAAACTCATGAAACGCGATCTCAAGGTTTACAGGGACAAGCGCGGCATGCGCGTCGGCATCGCCTCGCTCTTCGGCATGGCCGCCAAGGAGGCGCTCGGCCTGGCGGCCAACATCGATCTCGACCAGTTCTTCCAGGAGAACCACTACGAGGCCTTCATCATCATGGGCCTCATCGCCGACCTCGACCACTCGGACAGCATCTCGCGCGACTTGGTGCTCATCTCGGCCCAGCCGCGCCTCTACGAGCGCCTGCGCCAGGCCTTCGAGGCCGACACCTCCAAGCTCGACCTGGTGCCAATCTCGGGCTCCGACGACAGTCCCGATCCGGAGGACAATGTCATCAACAAGAAGAAGATTGTCGATAGCAGCTCCATCGACTGCGGCCTCCACTCGGGCCCCGGCTTCTGTCCCTACTACAAGGCGCGCATTTGGCTCCAGCGCAACGTCACCTCGAGCCGCAAAGTGGTGGCGCCGCTCGTGCTCAAAGTGCTCCATGATGGCGCCCAGTGACCAGTCCCAGTGCACTTGGCCACGGCGCCAGTCTACTGCTCGCCCGGCCCACCAGAGAAGGCCATAGATCACGAGAGTGAAGCCAACGCCCAGTGCCAACGCGGGTGCCAATTCCTACTCATTGCCAAACAGAGAGTTTGTCCTCTCGCAAGCGACACCCGACGCTCCAACTTGTGGTTGCGGCTAATTGTTAGTCAACTTCAGTCAGTATGTCACACTGTTTCCATAAATTAAGTAAAAAGAGCCAGCTTGTCCTTCGAGATTCCTTGAATCAGTTGATACCTTCCGGACACCCGATCAGCACAAGAGTTGCGATGGAATTGTTGTCAACAGACCGACAGTTCGAGTTCAGAGCGCACTTCGCAACACCGCCAGAATACAAGGCGAGTCTAGTCGATCTACTCCTTTGTTTCCACACCCAACGAGCAGTCGAAGTTGTGAATCGATCGATCCTGGAGAGCGACTAGAACTGATTCCTTCTCAAGGATCCATTGCGCTTTTCTAGACTTCTGGGCAGGCAGTCGCGACCACAATTTCTGTTTTGCTTTTGATCAACACACAATCGGCTTTCTGTTGTTTTCTGAGACCCAAAGTTGACGAGGAGCCTGAACGAAGCGGCGTATGTCCATGGCCGTTTCATATCTGCCAAGAGAATGTTGGCATTGATCTGCGACTACGTATATATACTCTAATAAAACAAAATCTCGTAAGATTTAGACATCTTTCAATGATTGGAGCGAGTCTCTTGAGTTTCAAAAGTCAGAGGAGACTGACTTTGTTTACAGCTCGGCGCATGGTGAGCACTTGATCAGCTTTGAGCACAAGATGGAACATGGATCACTCGCTGATGCGGGCCCTTTGAAGTTCGCTGCTCTTCGGCCTCGGCCCCAAGTTCCTTGATGCTGATGAGAGGCAGGAGACCCAAGGCAGGCCCAGCTGTGCGTGCTGAGTGCTTATTTATTTCATCCCTTGATTGATTGGATCAGAGTCTGACGCGATAATAAGCGCGCGAGGGACTGAAGGCTAAATATGATTCGCGGACTAAATATCACTCCCTAGAGTTGAGTTCACCTGGGAGACGCAGTTCGGGCGCTCTCCTTCTCTAGACGACGCGGCGACTGACACAAACAGCGGTCGCGCTTGTCTGTCGGCGGCTCGACGGCTCGGCGGCGCTTCAAAGGCGCCAACGTCTAACGGGCGGCTCACCGACTGAGTGGGGCTTTTGGGGTGGGCGTGCGCGTCGGCGTTGGCATCAGCGTTGGGCCCGACGTTTGGCTCAGCGTTGGCCAAGGCGTGAAAGCTCGTGGAGGAGTTGGCGGGGGGTATTTGGGTCACAGCCCACAAGAGCTCGCTGGCCTGCCTTGAACTCGCGCACGTACGCACGCGACGGCGGCGGCGCCTAGCGCCTTACACTGCGCGCACGCGACTAGTTGAACCCTAGGCTCGGCAACCTCGACTGGCCCGGCCCAATCTCATTCTTGTGCTCGCGCGGCGTCGCTCTGTCTGGCCTCTGGCATTCAGCTCTCACAGGCTCTACGGGCGCTTTGCTTGGCGTCCTGGTCGTTGATGTCGTGCCCGTCGTCAGCTGCGACTCGCCATCTTGGCCGCGCTCACTTGGTCTTCCGGCCACAGTGCCTAATAGCTGGCAACTTGGCTGCGCTGGTCGCTAGAGCCCGTCCGAGATCTCGTTTGGCACGTCCAGGACGAACAATTGGCGCGTGAAATTACCGCCACACAGAGACGCACGCAAGTTGAGCACAAGCACGAGCACGGCCACAATTCAGGGCCCTCATTGGAGTTCCGGTCGAGACAGATCGCTCAGCGAGCGCACTCGAGTGGACACTTGAGGGCGTCGTCGCCGCGGCGACCAAACCACTGGCCCAGATCAAGCGCCGCCAGGAAGGCAGCGACCTGCAGACTCAAGTCGGCTCCGGCCAGCGGCGACCTCGCGCACTGGATTTGTTTACGTGGCTATGCGAGCCGCCGAGGCGCTATGCACGACGCTACCAAGCTCCAAGTATATGACAACTTCATCTCGAATTAACAGTAATAGAACACAAGTAAGCATTGGACTCAAAGCCGAGATTTGCAGCGCGAGTTTTGCGCTAGTCTAAAGCGGACATAATGGCGACGAGCTGAATATTCCGGCCGCCTGGAAACTAGCATATTACTCAATCCTAGATATTTACCACTATTTTTAGGACACATTTGCAATAGAATCAATACATTTACTAACTGACACGACTTCCCAGCAAAAGATCAACTAGAATCTCAGAACAAATCAGTGCTCGCACCCGGAATGTCTCAGGCAAGTCCTGGAGTGGGTGGCGGCCCCATGATTGAGAGCGATCGGATCACTTTGCTGGCCGACGAATTAGACAATCTCGTCGAGAGCGCCGAACCAATGGCGAGCAAAATCGAGAACAAAATACCCGCCTTGAATGGTGCTGTCTATGACCGGCCCTTGGCCACACCAGAGCGCCAAACTATTCTGCCAAACTTCATCTCGAATCAGTCCAAAGAGTTTAATAGTTTACACCGACACCAAGAACAGCAGCAAGAACAACAACAGCTACAGCAAGTACAAACTCAACCCTATCGAGATAATTCCAGCAACACCAACACGAGACTTCTGGCAACAGACTTGTCGCAGCCCGGCGACCCACTCGCCAAATCAACGAGTCCCGAGGCCCAGTTTCTCGGCTCAACCAACTCCATCTTCCTACTGCTCGTCGCCTACATCGTCTGGCAATGCTTCCTCAAAAACCGACTCTCAATGCTCACTCTCCACACACTCCGGCGCCGCTTCTATGGCCGCAAACAACGCAAAAGCTCAACCGCAAACGACCAGATGATGCCCGCCCACTCGTCAGCCGGTGACGACTGCGAGCTCCAGCTGACGGGCGCCTCGGGATCAGGCCTGATGGCCGATCCGAGTGAACTTGTCACGAGCACGAGCAACGTACCAAAAAGAGAGTCAGCCTCTGGCATAGGTCGCAGAGGTTTCCGTGAACTGCGGCGAGCCATAGCGCAGAACTCGGTGGTAGTGGCGGTCGAGGGAGCGTCCCGGCCTCGAGTGAAACTAATCAACAGTCGCATGCGACGACTCTTCCGACTCGACCACAGTCTCAACTCGCCCTCTTTGAGCACACTCATCGCCTCGAGTCGGGTTCTCGCGGGGCGTCTCCGCTTCAACACTCAGACGCGAGGCAAGGGCGCGCCCGCTGAGGTCGAGGGCGAGGGGGTCGAGTGTGGCGGCTTAAGTGAAGCCGCCCACCCCAAGAACCAGTCGGGCGCCCTCCTATCGGCGGCCCCACCGAACTGCAGTCACGCCGCCTCCACCATCGAAGTGACGGTTCACACAGCCGAGGAAGAATTCAGGAGCGAGAGTGTCCTTGGCTTGCCGGCCAGCTTCATGGCAAACAGCAGCGCCATCATCGGCTCTTCGTCGAGCGATCGCTTGTCAAACAGATTGGCGACTGCAAGAGGGTCGCCAATCTGTTTGACGGGTGGATCCAAAAGACTAGATGACCACAGCCGGACATCTGCTGGGCCCCAGAAGCTGGTCTCAACAAATCCGGGCGACGCGCTCGCCGGTCGGAGTGCAGACTCTAGCCTGCGCCTGTCGCAGTCTCTGCTCTCGAGTGGCTCCAACTCGGCAAACGACTTTGCCGAGGCTCTCGATCGCAACGCTCAGTCCCAGGCGCCGCCCACCGGAACGGAGTACTCAGTCCGACTGAGATCGGCCTCAAACGGCCCTCCATCAAAGTCGCTGAGCTCGCAAGTGTGCGCCATAGACTGCACACTGTCACCCGGACTGCAGCCCGACGCACACGACTCGCTGGGGCGCAGCAAGAGCCAGACCAATCCGGTGAACACCTGCCAGTTGCCCATGGCTTCCGGCTCGTCGGTTTGCAACTCGATGAGCCCTCACAACCTGCGGCCCTGCTGTTCGGTGTCGCCCTCTGCAATGGGTCGGTGCTGCCAAACTGGAGCCAGCAATGGATTGCAGTTCCAGCTGAAGGAGCAGCAGCGCGCCGCCGAACTGCTCCGCCCGCGTAGTTTCAACGAGGCCGCGTGCAATTCTATGGGCAGTCCCATCAGTGCCGGACGGCCGCAGCCAAATCAGTGCGCCAGTCAGCTGGTCGGCTGCAGTCTGGGACACAGAGCGCGCCAGCAGTACGAGAACTATTACGACGACGAGGTCGACGACGCCTACGGCCGGCTCACGGCCAGCATCGGCATGCAGTTCGGCATGGCCCTGGACCAGGCGCAGTTGCTTCAGCAGCGCCAACCGCACCAGCAACACCAGACGCCACTGCTCCAACACCACCGACAGCAGCAGGCGCTCTCGAGCTGCACATTGTCGAGACTCGCGCCGGCCACGAGCAGCGGGGACACGAGTCTCGGGGGCGACTCACGCGACAGCGGCAGCTTTTCGCTGATGGCCGCCGGAGCTTCGAATCGGCTCGAGCTGAACGAGCTCGCCAGCAGCTGCACTGAGCCGCAGTGCACTCTGTGCAAGTCGCCACAGCGCCAGCAACAGTCGGTCTCGGTCTTGGCGTCGGCGGCGTCGGCGGCGTCAGCGGCGTCAGCTGGACACCAGCAAGGCGCTGGCAACCACATGTCTATTCTCGTGCAGCAGCCGAGCATGTCGACGCCGCCGGCGTCTGGCGAGCGCTCGCCCTCGGATGTGTCGAACATAGAGCCCCAGCTGCAGCGAGCGCAACACTCCGAATGCCAGCTAATGCCGGCGACGCCCGACACACAGGCGACGCCGCTTGTGTCGCGCTGGAACCAGCGGCGTCGGTCCACAATGAGCGCCTGTTCGCGCTCGCCACAGCGGACGCCCATGGTGCCCCTCAGCAGCTGGCAGATGGGCGCCCGTCAGAGTCAGGCCGACTTCCCGGGCGCCGCCCACGCGGCTGGCCTGCCCGGCGCGCCGCATCTCATGCACAGAGCCTCGATCGCGTCGGACGGAAGCGCGGCCATGAGTGGGGTCTCGGCCTTCCACCAGCGCCACGTCTACGGACAACAGACGACTGGCTTGACGGGTCGTCACCAGCCGATCAACAGAGCGCAAACGCAGGCGCAGTTCTGGAGCTCGAACGCGGGCAGCAGTCAGTACAGCAGCAGCAGCAGTGGCATCGGATTCAGTGGTAGTCAGTGCACCAACACGCCCACCACGAGCACCTTCCCGCTGGCGAGTCTGGTGGCCGCCGACGCGTTCTCGCTCTTCGGCGCCGGCCAGGACAACACACAGACGAGCCAGCAACAGTTTTGTGGCGAGGACACAGTGCTCGCCAACTGGCTCGAGCCTCGCGCCTCGACGCTAGTTTACAACCAGCACTCGCACCAATTGTCTCACACGGCCGCCGCCTACCAGCAGAAGTACATGAGCGGCAAGCAGCCGCCAGCCGCCACCCTTATGAGCCAGGGCGCCTCCCCCAACTGTCACCTCCCCGGCGCCGCCAGTCAGTCAGAGGGCGCCGCCACCAACCGGAAGTTCTCGCTGCCCGTTCAGTTGGAGTCGCAGGCAGTGGGCCGCATACTTCCGGTGGCGCCGACTACTGCGCGAGCCTCGAACCTGCTCTTTGAAGTCAACTGGCAGCCGGAGTGTTTTACAAGCCAGCCCCCGCCCCCGCCACCCACGCAGCATCTGGATGAAACGTGCACAAGGCCGTTGTTGACTCTGTGCAAGGGCTCGGCGTCGACGAAGCTCTCGGAGCCGCAGCGACGCAGTTCTCAGACAATAGCGCGCCAGTCGTCTTTTTGGCTCGACGACACCAACTCGTCGTCGCAGGCCCCGAGTTGCGAGCCGCAGGAGAATGGCGAGCGGCCCAAGTCAGAGGAGAAGTCGAACGAGTCGGCCCCCTCGCCACGGCCGGCCTCCTCAAGCTCGTCCTCGTCGGACAAGCTCACTTCGAGCTCGCCCTCGCCCGATTCAGCGGCGGCGCGAGTCAAGGCGAGCAGTGGCTGCGCCGATGTCGCCACCCCGCCGACTGGGGGGCGTCCGTCACTCGGCGGGCTGGGTGCCAATACGACGAGTATATCCAAGCGGCGCGTGCTCGCCCGCCTCCGTTCGCGTCGCCAAAACCAGAGATCACTGGGCGGACATGCGAGGCGCCAGGGGCGACGCACCCAAGGACACGGGCCCAATTCGTTGGATGCAAACTCGAGCAACGATGAAGAGAAGAAGGCGGACGAGTTGACAGAAATCAAGCTGCCCACGTCACAGAGCCACTCGAGCGTTTGCACTGACGAACAAGAGGCCGGCTCGAGTGTCGACTACGACCCCCTGGTGCCTGGCGACATCCGCGACCGACCCATAGCGGACGTCAACTCGGCCAGTCTCGAGCGCCAGTGTCGTGAGCTGTGGAAATTGCGCTCAACACTCCACAACGATGCCACCCTAGGCGACAACTGGTCCAACTACCACCAGCGCCTCAACAGACGCTACGATTCGGGCTACAGGTCGATTGAGAACCAATTTAGTAGCTCCATCGAGGGAAACAACTCAACCAATCAAGCTGGCGCCGCGGCGCTCGCCTGCAATCGCTACAACTCGCCCACCGTTTTCGAGGGCGAGAACGAAGTCTTCGAAGACAATCAGGCACCGTTGAGATGCTCGTCACCTTCGCCTCGGTCGCCGTCGCCGCCTCCGCCGCTGAGTCCCAGTCTCGCAGGACAAGATAAGTCTGAGTTACTTGTTCGGCCCCAGTCGGGCTGCTCCAATTTCGTATGCGAGCCCATAACTGTAGACCAACGCAGGACCCCAACGCCCCTGCTCAATGACGAGGAGACCAGAGCGCTGCTCGACGACTGTGATGAGCACCAGGACGATGCCTATCCTGAACCTGAATAGAACCTCGATGGACTTCAGTTGTGCCTCGAGCTATAGCCCACAGCGGGCAAGATCGAACAAAACTCATGCCGAGTTCTTCCATAGCGTTTCTCATAGTCGCAAGCGAAGCGCCAACTGTGATAAATAAATTGAGTGGTGGTCTTTTGCATCCTCAATAGAGTCATATTGGACGACAGATACATTCCTGACCGTGTGCAATTTGTCGACACAACCACTTGTTGCAGGGCAGCTCTTGGATCAAGGTTTCAACCAGTCCACCAGAGTCTGGCATTTTATCTAGAGTATAGATGCAGCTTGGATAACCACTTGTACTTCAAACAGCTGATTGATAAGGTTTTTTCATTGATCTCGGTTGAGATATCGAACATAAGTTCTTCGCCCGATATTGCGCGCGATCGAACTGTCTGCACTTCGCGCAGAAAAGACCAAAACTCGAATCGTTTTCACCTTCATTATCATTGTTGTTTGACATCCGCATCAAACTTTAAATAGCCACTATTCGATTGCAGAGAGTCTCGACATAATTAGATATATTAACCATGTCTGTTCAGCCGATAACCTGCAAGGCAGCTGTCGCCTGGGGGCCAAAGAAACCGTTGAGCTTGGAAACAATAACTGTCGCTCCACCGAAAACGGGAGAAGTTCGTGTCAAAATCCTTTTTACCAGCGTTTGTCATACTGATCAATTTACATTGGGCGGCTCCGACCCGGAGGCGGTCTGGCCTTGTATTCTGGGTCACGAAGCTGCTGGTGTAGTAGAGAGCATTGGCGAGGGCGTAACTACTGTCAGCCCGGGTGATCACGTTGTCCCACTCTACATCCCTCAATGCAAAGACTGTAAGTTCTGTAGGCATCCCAAAACGAATATGTGTTCCAAGATCCGCGCAACGCAAGGCAAAGGTCTGATGCCAGATGGTACTACACGCTTCTTGTGTAACAATCAGCAGCTATTTCATTATATGGGCACCTCTACATTCAGCGAGTACACGGTCTTACCGGAAATCTCTGTGGCTCCAGTTGATCCTAGTCTACCCCTAGATCGTGTGTGTTTACTTGGTTGTGGTGTCTCGACTGGTTTTGGTGCTGCCATCAACACAGCAGAGGTTAAGGAAGGTGACACGGTCGCCATATTTGGTTTGGGTGCAGTCGGACTGGCAGTTGCGATGGGCTGCAAAGTCCTAAAGGCTTCCAGGATAATAGGAGTTGACATCAATGAAGACAAATTTAAGCTGGCAAAAAATTTCGGCGTCACCGAATGTATCAATCCGTTAGCTAACAAAGAGAAGAAGATACAAGATATACTGATTGAAATGACTGATGGAGGCTTAGAACACACATTCGAGTGTGTTGGGAACGTTGATTGTATGAGATCAGCTCTCGAAGCTTGTCATAAGGGGTGGGGTCAGTCCATTATTATTGGTGTGGCTGGGGCAGGTCAAGAAATCAGAACTAGGCCATTCCAGCTAGTGACAGGTCGTGTTTGGAAAGGCTCAGCTTTCGGAGGTTGGAAAAGTCGCGATGGCTTGCCGAAGATGGCCTCGTTATACCAAGACGGAACCGTGGATGTCGACAAATTTATTACTCATCGTAAGGATGGGCTCGAGTCCTTGAATGATGTTTTTGAGCTTTTACACTCGGGAAAATCTTTGAGATGTGTCGTATCATTGATCAAATGATCTCAGTTAGTATCTAAAGTATTCTCAAGGATAAGACAGCAACTCTGGACCCAGCATTGCTAGCAGGCAGACAAATCGACTATATATGCGTATATTTCTCAAGTGTTCGAGTCGCGATCACAATGACACACACCTATCTGAAGACTCTAGCCCTGGAAGGTCTGACTACCTGTTGCGCTACAACAAAGTGAGAAAGTTCTTGTGGGAGTTTCTTATAATTTCGTTGATGTGTTCTGTGCTTTGATCTACCCTTCTATAGTATGCTATCATTCTTGAGCCATGCTATATTGTTGAGTATGGATATTGTTGACTATGGATAATGACTGGATAGATGATTAGGTGGTATGCAAGTCTTAATAGAAAAGTCGGCCAAAGGGGATGACAAGTCTGACGAAGGAACAGTCGCTATGCATGTGACGAAGGCCGAAAGAAATTACCATGAATCACGAGCTGGTGTGGTCATGTTAGACCGGGTAGCACCCATGTAGATGTATTGACAAGATTAAGAAAAAGGGGGGATCTGTGAATTTTAATCTGGCTCATTTACCCTTCGAGTTAGAACCGTAACCGATCTTGGATGGCTGCCATTTATCACTAGTTTTTAACATCTTGAGAATCTTAGCATTGGCAGTCATAAACTTTCTGAGCTCATAGTGATGAGTTTTCTCGATAAGTAGAGTATCTCCGAATGGCGTTGGGCAAAAATTTTTAGTAAGTATCCGCAACATGTCCGGATTGGTCTTGTTGAGGACTACCCTAGCTTGCATTAGACGCTTCTCACCACCGTTTTGAATGTCCGCGGCAACGATTTGATGACTTTGCAAGCTTGTTGTACCCATCATGATGTTAAATCCGTTGACAGTCAATTTTGCCGGTAAGTTCTCTATTTTGATGACCGAGTCACCGCATTTCGATAGAGATTCCCAGATCTTTGGATCAATCTCGCCTTTGGTTGGAATGTCATGAGACGGGACTTCACTGCGAGGTAGAGTCCGGCTACGCTTACTTGAGCTGTCGTTGTTCAATTCCTCCCTAGCTGGAGAAAGCTGATTTTTCGGACCTATAGAAAACTTTAGTATTAGTTGATACGATACTATAAGCCCCTAAGAATGGTAGTCGAGCTTTAGATGCTTACCTTTGTTATTATTATGTGAGTTCTCAGATGTTTTGGTATCGCTGGAACCTTGGGCTATGATTGTCTTATGCATCATGAAGACACCCCTCTGCAGATTCTGTATAACACAACCGAAAGTCATTGGACAGCAAAATATGTTACGGGCGGCAGCTTGACAATTGATATCGTTCTTCGTTTTGCCCTTTGCACCGATAATATATGCATGGTTTAACATTGTCGCGCCATTCTTGTAAGCTTCATCGACGTTCTTGGCTAGTTTTGGAGCATTTATACGTATCAACACCTGACTTGCTCGTATTTCCCCGAAGATTGTCTCGAATTTGTTCTTTATAATGCTCATATTAATATTGTCTAGAAGAAAGCATGGATCGAAGACAATCGCCACAGGTCGGTTCTGTTGATCAAAAGTCTTCATAAGTTTGATTGCGTGTGCCAATGACTCCTCTGTTACGGGTAGAAAATCACATATTTGTTCGGGAGATTCAACTCGCTGGGCCCTTTTCTTTGATATTTTATCCTCTTGTTGTGTCTCTATTTTTCGCGCCAGGACCGCCTTGTGCATCAAATATATACCAAGTTTCAAGTTTTTGATGACGCAATCTATAGTCATCGGACAACAGAACATGTCTAGCGAGTTAGCTTCGCGATTGATATCATCAGCTGTGATACCATCAGCTGCAATTATGTAGGCATGGTTTAGTTTGTCCGCTTTCGTTTTTTGAGCCTCTTCCAGATTCTTGGCAAGCTTTGTAGCGTTACTACGTATGAGTACCTGGGTTGGACGGATAGTGCCAAAGATACTCTGGTACTTATTCCTGATTATACTCATACTTATATTATCGGTTTGAAAGCATGGATCAAAGACTATCGCAACGGCCCGTTTCTGTAACTCATACTTCTTCATCATCTTGACAATCTGCGCTAGAGATTCCTCGGTGACAGGAACAAAACTACATGTCTGTTTAGACCTGTTTGCTTGCTTGACTTTCGACTGTGATGTTGTTTTCGAACTGGATTTTGATCGTTGACTAGCGGGTACTTCCATGATGATTTCCGGTGAGGAAGAACCGGATCGGTTTCTATGTAAATCATTTTGTGTAGTGGCCTTTTCCTCGAGCTTCCCTCCACAAGATCGCTCCCCACGTCGCAGACCCATGTAGGATTAATTTATCTTTGTTGTAAGGAGATCTAGAAGTGAATGAGATCATCGATATGACGAATAAAAGGGAATATCTGATGAATAGAGAAAACGTGATGGTTGTAATGTTGCATATGTTTTCGAGACGTACAAGATGGTTGCGCGTTACAGAGCTTACAGTTCGCACGCGCTCTTGAGAGGGGCAACACTCGTGACTTCGCAACTCTTTAGCCCGAGCAAAAATCTGTTGGTCACATCCGCGCATCGGCGGGCGCAACATGTTTCCAAAATGCGGACTAATTTTTGACACCTTCGAGGCCGGATGCCCTAGTGAACTCCAGCTGAAAGCTCGAACGGAAGAGATGAAAATTTGCTTCAGTTCGATGGAGTCACCAATAGGCAGTTATATTGCACGATTACGAGACCTAGGGGCCGACGAAATGACCGAAGTGCCGTGAAAGCGATGTTAAAGTGCAACAACCAACCAGAAAAACATTTGTGCAATCGAGATCGCACAAAATGTTTGACAATCGGTGCTGGTAGGAATTATGTCCGCACCGCGTGTGTTTGTGTGGGTTCATGAAACCTACACAAGCGCACATTCTGCGCACACAAGAAGTAGTGACACAAAAGCGCCTCCATCCGCCGACTCGCAACGAGGCAGAAAGACACAGAACGCACACAAACGTACGAACGCACGCTCATTTCTGGCGAGGAGTTGCATGCTGGCTCCAAGAGCATCGGCAAACAAAGTCAAAGGCGCGGGCTCGAACCGGTGCCTGTGAGAGGCAGCGTTGCCGTCTTGGACCGCGTTGGCGGCGGCGCGCTCGTCTGGCACAGAGAATTCTATCGGCGAGATTGTGCGCTTGCGTTTGTGTGCGCGCCCTCTCTCGCCTCGGACTTGCTCGGCACTGTCCAACCACGCACACATTTGGGTCCAGAAAAGCGGAGTGAGCACACTCATGTACAGATACACTGGCGGACACACTCACACAGTGCGAGTGTAAGAAGCAACGAGGCTCGACAGCGCGCAGTCGCTGGGATTTCGAATGGCAAAATAAGCCTGTCCGACACAGAGTGCAGAGAGAGAGAGAGAGAGAGAGAGAGAGGCAGAAAGAGGGAGAGAGAATGAATGCGAGTGAGCGACCGACCGAACGAACGAACGAGAGAACGAACGAATGAGCCAGTCAGGCCATCCAGCCAGCGAGCCATCGAGCCTGCGAGAGGAGATCTTTTAAATGTATCCGCAATACAGGTCCAGCCGCACACTATGACTAAATCATTTCGTATTATATTATATATAAATATATATTCTATATATTAAATGTATCTCACTAATATAATATTACCTCGCTATCACTATTATCACCAACACCATATAACATCTATTATATTTCGACCAACGTCAACAGAACTACAACAACTTCAACGAGAAACACAACAAGAGCATCAACAGCAGCAACTTCACCACCACCACCACCATCAAATCCAACACCAACACCAGTTCTGTTGTAAACAACAACGACACCTCAGTCTCCTCCATTGCCACAGCCATCGCAAGTCCCAAAAGTCTAGCCAGACTAGAGCAAGCGGGAGAATAAACAGCAACAATTTCAACAACCCAGTAGTGCCCATCGAACATCATAATAACAAGGTTCTCCCAGCACCAAGAGTTAAAACACCACCTACAATTTCTACCATCCAAAGAATTGCAACTCATTGAACACCTCGCACATGGTGACTGAACATGGTCAACCAAGTCAATCAATTAGTTGATGCATGCAATCAAGGTGATTTTGAAACAGTGCGCGGATTTCTCAATGAGGGTCGGATTGATTCGCTGACTGAAGAAGGAGAATCTCTTCTATCGGCCGCCTGCTCTGCCGGCAGCACCTTCCTCGTCGAGATGATACTCGAGATGAACACCGACATAGAGGATCGTGGCCAAAAAGACACCACACCATTAATGGAAGCCGCCAACAATGGACATTCTGACATTGTTAAACTATTAATTGATAGGAAGGCCTCAATCAATGCTCAAACAAATCAAGGCAATACACCATTGATATTGGCATCGGCAAATGGTCATACAGAATGTGTTAGGTTGTTGCTCGAAGCTGGTGCCAGAACAGAGGAGCACAATGAATCAGGTCACACAGCCTTGATGGAAGCGGCCAGTAATGGTCACGTCGAAGTTGCTAAACTGTTGATATCAAAAGGTGCCTCGATCAATACGCATTCTCATGAGTTCAAAGAGTCTGCATTGACATTAGCTTGTTATAAAGGCCAATTAGAGATGGTTAAATTCTTATTGGAAGCTGGTGCAGATCAAGAGCATAAGACCGAAGAGATGCACACTGCACTCATGGAGGCTAGCATGGATGGTCATGTCGAGGTGGCGAGACTGTTATTAGATTCTGGCGCACAAGTCACTATGCCCGCTGATAGCTTCGAGTCACCTCTGACATTAGCCGCTTGCGGTGGTCACGTCGAGTTAGCTATGCTCTTACTGGAGCGGGGAGCAAATATTGAAGAGGTTAACGATGAAGGTTACACGCCTCTGATGGAGGCAGCCCGGGAAGGACATGAAGAGATGGTTGCATTGCTGCTAAGTCAAGGTGCAGACATCAACGCACAGACAGAAGAAACCTTGGAGACCGCACTTACTCTTGCATGTTGCGGTGGTTTTCTAGAGGTTGTGGATTTCCTTATCAAAGCCGGAGCTGACATTAGCATGGGTGCCAACACACCCTTGATGGAGGCGTCGCAAGAAGGGCATTTAGAATTAGTGAAATACCTCATAGTTGCAGGAGCCGATGTTAATGCTGCTACTAGCTCGGGTGATACTGCACTAATGTACGCTTGTGACAACGGTCATACCGATGTGGCAGAAGTATTGATTGCGGCTCACGCCAACATCGAACAAGAGGCCGAAGGTGGTCGAACCCCTCTTATGAAGGCCTGTAGATCTGGTCACGCAGCCACTGTAGAATTCCTCATAAGAAGGGGTGCAGATGTGAACAAAGTAACAACAAACTGCGATCAAACCCCTCTCTCTTTGGCCTGCAGTCAAGGACATCTCGAGGTTGTCGAAATTCTACTTGCTCACGGTGCAGACCCCACCCATCGACTGCGCGATAGCTCAACTATGCTCATTGAGGCAGCTAAAGGGGGCCATACGACCATAGTGCAACTACTGATCGACTATCCTGCAAGCCTACGAGCTTCTTCTATGGATACTTTGTTGCTTTCCATGAGCAAGAACATGCCCATCGATGACATTGCGAACAACCATGGTCATTGCATTGTAAACAACATCAGAAACTGTAGCCATATTCGGGCACTAACAAACAATAACAACAATAGTAGTATAAGCTCCAGTGCCAACAATACCAACGTAACGAACCTTAATAACGGAAACAACAACTCAATTGTGCACTCTTCAACAACGAGGAAGAACAAGACAATCGGCAAGTCTCCGAAATCAATGACAAGACATGCAAGACACAACCAATGTCAAGAGCAATCTTCTCAAGTTCCATCCAACCCAAACGAAAAGAACTCACCCACACACCAGCAGCATGCTACTCAACAGGACAACTCTAGTGTGTCGATGACAAACCAACAAATCCAAACCAATGTGAGCCTGCAAAACCCGACCCAAAATCATACGTCACCGGTTCTGAGTGATCCTGCAACGACTTCAGTCCTATCACCAGCTTCTTGGTATCCTCCGATCGAGGTGGACTCTCAGACAGATAGCAACCATGATACCGCCTTAACAGTGGCTTGTAGTAGCGGTCATGAGGAATTAGTTCAGCTCCTTCTGAATCGTGGACCTGATGTAGAACATCGAGACAAAAAGGGTTTTACGTCGTTAATGCTTGCTGCTACAGCAGGCCACGCGAAGATAGTAGGATACCTTTTGGATTATGACGCCGATATAGAGGCACAATCTGAGCGAACTAAAGATACTGCACTATCATTGGCTTGTTCTAGCGGCAGATATGAAGTTGTTGAGATACTTTTGGCTCGTCAGGCGAACAAAGAGCACAGGAATGTTAGTGATTATACCCCGTTGAGCCTGGCTGCGTCCGGCGGCTACGTATCGATAATCAAGCTCTTATTGACGCATGGTGCCGAGATCAACTCAAGAACCGGATCAAAGCTAGGCATATCCCCTCTTATGCTGGCTGCAATGAATGGGCACACACAGACAGTGAAGCTCCTTCTTGACATGGGTAGCGACATCAATGCCCAGATAGAAACCAACCGCAACACAGCATTAACTCTAGCTTGTTTTCAAGGTCGAGTTGACGTGGTGTCTTTGCTTCTCGACAGAAAGGCTAATGTAGAGCATCGAGCTAAAACTGGTTTAACACCTTTGATGGAGGCTGCATCGGGTGGATTTGTCGATGTTGGCCGAGTTCTTCTTGATAAGGGGGCTGACGTTAACGCACCACCGGTGCCCTCTTCACGCGACACAGCACTAACTATCGCCGCGGACAAAGGCCATTGTAAGTTTGTTGAACTTCTACTGTCGAGAGGAGCTGCTTTCGATGTCAAACAAGAAGGAAACTCACCACTTTGGCTAGCCTGTAATGGTGGTCACATCGATGTTGTCAACCTGCTGATTCAGGCTGGTGCTGACGTCGACAGTCAAGACAATCGTGTGCAGAATTCCGTGCCTGATGCCGTTTTTCATGGAGGGTCCTTTAATGTGTGAAACTGATGGTCAGGCACGTGACGCAGTTCCCATCAGATCAAGAGATCAACAGATTTATGGCCCTTGTCATCGAGAAAGACATGACGAAAAAGTGTCTTCAATGCATGGACATAAATTCATCAAGACAAAGAACGCCAAGCGGCTGAGGCAACAAGCACGCAAGTATTCTTTTGCAAGAGATAGATCAAGAAAGATCTCGAGAGGAGAATCGGAAAGCAGCTGCAGCTAGGACGCTCGAAAAAGAAAGCGATCAGAGAAAAGAGTCACACAAGAGCAATTGCGGGCCAAAAGTGGTGACTTGAAAGAGAATATTGGCTCTAACAACAAGAAAGATGCGGTCCAGAAGAGTAATAAGCAAAAGAATTCTTTGGCAACTATACAAAACAACGAGAGTAGAAAAGAATCTGTCAATTCTAGGAGCAACAAGCAGCAAAAGAATTCAGTAAACCCTCAACTGAACGATAATTATAACAACGACTCAAGTACTGAAGAATCTACTTCGTCAAGCGATGATGATGAGGATGATAGCCTCGTTGATGATGGAGAAAGCTTGGATTTGCGAGAAATTATCAACAGGGATATGCTGATGACAGGTTTAACCTCCAAAAGACCTCTTGCAACTACCAAACCCCAGGCTCAAAGCCAACAGACTGCTAAAATCAATAGCCAAACAAAGACTCAGACTAAACCAAATCAATCACAGCCTGCAACACGTCAAAGCTTGAACTACCAGCAAATGCCAACTAATCAACATGCTAATGTGCTACCAAGTCAAGCAACCTCTGCGAGTGTGAAAGATGTCATTAGAAAGAGTAAGAAAGTTATAGTTCCAGCTTCCGCTATCAGCCGGGTGATTGGTCGCGGAGGATGTAACATCAATGCCGTTCGCGAGGTCTCTTGCGCACACATAGAGGTGGAAAAGCAAAAAGGTCAAGCAGATCGGGGCGTTATAATCAAAGGAACTGCGGATGCTACGAGGATCGCTACTCAGCTCATTTATGCGCTCATCAATGATTCTAACAAAGACCTCAACGAAGTAATCAAGAAATTGGGACTACAACGTTCTACAGCGATCAACCCTGCAGCCAATCCATCTAAGTACATGTCGACCAGCAGTAGTATGTCAAGCTCGAGCTCATCAAAGAGTAACCTAACAACATCAAGTTTGAGGACCGGTGCACTTCCTTCGGTTGGAGTTTGGAGCAATGCCACGGCGGTGAACATGGTGGCAAGCCAAACTATACCAACGAGATCGCAACCCCAACGTTCAGCAGTCCGATCACCAGCTGTCACAACCAGTTACAGCGTATCCGGTGGGATCGCTACCCCAAGTTACATGAGCAACCCAATGAAGGATCGAACTATCAACACGTACCTCCAACATCAGATTCCTGTGCACAACCAAACATCACCCCAATCGCAAATCAAAAGTCCGACGGAAGCTTCGATTGCGGCCATAGCGCAACAGATAGCTGCCGTGAGTCACCGACAGCAGTCTCAATATGATCCTTTGTCCTGCTCACTCGGAGTGAACGTCTCCGAGTCACTAGTGCCAAACCTGACTGAATCTCTAATGAACACAAGCTCCATCAATGAAGGAATTAGCGAACAGAACATGAATATAGAAAATTGTGTAGGTTCTCGCTCCGGAGCTTCCCCCAGGTCACCAGCATTGCTTGGACCACTTGCTTTTGAGACAGCGCCTAGCTCCAATACTATTGAGGTGCCTACGTCATCTTCCTCGTCATCCAATCAAAACATTCACTCGCAGGATTTAGCAGACTACAACTTGACTTACGCAAACGTACCGCTGTCAACTGCTGAATACAGCCCATTTGATAACCTCTTCAGCAAGGTCACTCAAAGTTCTGTTTGGCCTCAGAATTCTGCTGGCTCTATCAATGGACCTCATGGTAATCAAGCCTATGCAGAGAACGACGCTCAAGACTCTCTACGGCATCTCCCAAATCTGAAACCGATTGGAACCGAGAGGAAGACGATAATGGAATGCATGAGAATGTCGATGAACTTGCCACCTTATAACCAATGAAAGGTTCCAAGCAACATCGGAGTGTCCACAGTTTGCAAGTCACCCTGGCCGGAAAAGACGAATTGTTTTATAAGATGGATGAAACAGTTGAATGATAAATGAACTTAGTCTGATAGCTGTTGTAGCGCAGTCAAAACTAAAGTCTACACCCGGTAGTTCAAAGATTTTTCTTTTCTTTTCTATGTAGGAGGCTTGCTATTTATCCAAACATGTAAATAGCTATCCTTCGTTATGGCGTCATACCAGCCTAGAGGGCCATGTTCGCACTCTGCGCAAACCAAGTATCTCATACCATCGGGCACATTCAGCGCGGGTTCTTGTGTAGAGCTTTTAGAGTTGATTTCTCGTGTATAACCAATACTCTCGAATTTATACATATCATTGACAAGCCAGTAACACCCTCTGAACATATTCTTGAAAATCTCATCACCTTTCTGGAAGTTTTCTAGGACCTTCTCAACAGCTAACATTGGATCGGTGGCCACTATGAGTTTAGCGTGGTTTTCTTTCAATACAATTGTATTACAGTCACAGCGGATTTCTATTTTGTTTTCCAGATTAGACTCACTCGTCATCATATCGAAGATTTTGTCACCAAGGATGCTACGAAGTTTGAGTGTATCATCACAAGGTTTGCTGTCGTTCTCTTGACATTGCTCTCTGTTTTGAAATGATCTGTCAGGATTGGCCATGGTTGGTAATAAAGTTTTATGGTTTGGGTGACAAGTACGCGTTAGATAGCATGGTGTGATTGTGTACGATGCAAGATAAATAATGTTTGAGAATTCTGACATGGGCGATCAATGAATATCAACTCGCGAGAGTGCCTCAACGTGCGTGCAAATAGGCATCATCGAGGCTCACCTTTTTCAGGTGGCTCAAGAGTAGTGTCTATCGGAACCGAATTTCAAACTACTTGTTAATGATCGTCCGGACTCCGGACGCTATATCAGTTCGAAACCTCAGTATAATTTATAACTTAAATTGTTCATACTTATCGTATACGCTTTATCAAGGTTTCTGACGACTCACTCTCATAAATTTGGAGTACCGTCGTCTTTTTACCCTATTCCATAGATAATCTATTGAATTTAGAGTGAGGTCGAGATAGTTGTGAGACTAGCTTATCGAATATGGACTCATCTCTTCCATATATTGAATTCAAAGAGTACTATGAAACTCGAGTTGGATGCGGAAGTTTGCCTTGGGCCATGAGCACACTGTTGAACTCCCCTGATGATTGCGAAATCAAAATAGAACCAGTCGCTGGCCCCACTCGTACACCGGCACACTGCTCACTTTTGCTGATAGACCATCATTCAAACAGCTAACTGTAATTAGTAGGAGGATTTTCGCTAGAGTCTAAAATTAATCGTTTTCTGTGCATAGATCCAGTTGGAATCAGTAACCAGCGAAATATATTCAAATCGATAACGTCTGGGTGAATTTTGCCAATCCTCCAGGTGCGTCATCATTGCCTAAGTTCAGAGCGAAGTGATGGCTATCGCAGGCTTGTCATCAGGTAGGCTCATGTTTTGTCTAGAGGATGTGATCTGGCATGGAATTCCACCACTGTGTATATGTACGTCAGTATAAGTTTGTGTGGGGCTCGAGGCCATTGTGCAGACTCGAGAGGATGCCTGTTGGCTCCAGGGAAGAAGTCAAGTTAGAGTAGAGTAGAGCTGCCGCGTTCGGCTCCAGCGGTTTGCTGCAGAGCCGCTGTGTTGGGCCATGATGCTCCTGGCAGTAACAACGCTGTCTGGCGTCGGCGCGTGCCTTCTGCAGCGAGGGCAGCCACACATTACCACAACCATGTGCTATGCCTCACCCAAAAGCAGAGTTGCGTCTGGCTGATGCACTTGTGAACGCGAGTTCGCACAACTCGCAAGCGTCTCTCAGCCCTCACGCCCTGTGAGCCGCTCCCGGCCGCGCCAGCTTTGCCTTGGTCGTGTCGGCAGCGTTGACGGCGTTGGGCCGCCGCCTATTGCCGAGCCTCTGCACTGGGCCGGATCCAAGCCCTGTCTCAGGCAGCGCGCACAATGTCACTGGGGCACGCCCGTGTTTTGCTCACGCCGATGGTTTCGCTCGCTGTCGGCGTTGCCTTTGGCTCTGGCTTTCGCTGTGACTATGGTTCCCAGCAGCGGCATCGCCTGTTCGATCACCAAGTTCGTCCGCGCGCGCGTTCGCAGTCGCGCTCTCACTGGATTGCGTTAGTGTAGCGCAACTCTGGGTCTAGCCGAAACAGAACCAAAAAATTCACTAGTCGCTTGCAAGTGCGCGCCCGCTTGAGTTGCGGTGCGAAACAACGAAAGAGCCCGGAGTTCGCCAGATATCTCTTCCCAGTATCATCCTAATAAACTCGCATCGTTCAATATCCACTGATAGGCTCCAACCGCCTTAACCCAATGGACAGCCTTATTTATATGTCCATCCCTAGTATTTTATCCCGAGTATTCTGCAAGAGTCAATGAGCATAGGCGAGCTTGTTGATCTTGAACGTCGTGTAGATATTCATCGCGGTTCCCAACCACTGCCGCACTTTCACCTCCCACAAACCCAAATCACAACTACCAATATCGACACAACTCGAGACGCTATTCAGACGCCCCGAGGGCTTGCATGCATCAAACAAATACACACCTCCACCTATACAAACACCCTACACAGTACAAACTAAACACCAAACACACGAACACCCGCAATGACGACCGACGTCTCAGTGAATGTCCGCTGGGACCCGGATACCCAGAAGGAAATCGAGGACTTTGAATTCGACTACGATGGCGGGAATAGCTCATCGAGACTCTTTGAGCGTTCCAGGATTCGAGCACTCGCCGACGAACGTGAGACTGTCCAGAAGAAGACCTTCTGCAAATGGGTGAACTCGCACCTCATTCGAGCCAATTGCAAAATTCAAGACCTCTATACAGACTTGCGTGATGGCAAAAAGCTCATCAAGCTGCTCGAGATCCTCTCAGGCGAACGACTCCCGAAGCCAACCAAGGGTAAAATGAGAATTCACTGCCTGGAAAACGTCGATAAGGCTTTGCAGTTTCTCTTACGAGAGCAACGCGTTCACCTCGAGAACTTGGGCTCACACGATATTGTTGACGGAAACCCGCGTCTCACTCTTGGTCTCATTTGGACGATCATATTGAGATTCCAAATTCAGGATATTACGATCGAGGTAATCGACAACAAGGAAACCAAATCGGCTAAAGACGCCTTGTTACTCTGGGCTCAAATGAAGACTGCCGGCTACAACAATGTCAACGTACGCAATTTCACCTCTTCCTGGAAAGATGGCCTGGCATTCAATGCCATCATTCACAAACACCGACCCGACTTGATTCAGTATGACAGGCTCAGCAAATCAGAGCCAGTCAAGAATCTAAACAACGCTTTCCAGGTTGCAGAAGAGAGGCTTGGCTTGGCTCGCTTGCTAGACGCCGAAGATGTATGGACCGATAACCCAGATGAAAAATCCATCATCACTTACGTGGTCACCTACTATCACTACTTCTCGAAGATGAAAGCCGAGACTGTACAAGGCCGTCGTATTGGTGGTGTTATGGGAAAGGCCATGGAAAATGAAAGGCTAATCAGCGATTACGAGCGTCTAACATCAGATTTGTTGCGTTGGATCGAAACCAAGATCGTCGATTTGTCGGCCAGAGACTTCACAAACTCACTTGATGGGGTCCAACAACAACTTGGACAATTCAATAGCTATCGTACTAAGGAAAAGCCTCCAAAGTTTTCTGACAAGGGCAACCTCGAGATCGCTCTTTTCACGATCCAAAGTCGTCTCAGGGCCAACAATCAGAAGCCTTACACACCTGGTGAGGGAAAAACCTTGAATGATATCAACCGCGCCTGGGAGAGCCTCGAACGAGCTGAGCACGAACGTGAGTTAGCTCTTAGGGAAGAGATGATACGCCAAGAGAAGCTCAAGCAGCTTGCATGGAGATTCGACAAGAAGGCCGGTATGAGAGAGCAATGGTTGAGCGAGAATCAGCGTATGATCAGCAAGGATACTTTCGGTGATGATCTACCATCTGTCGAGGCTTCATCTAAGAAGCATGAAGCTATCGAAACCGATATCTTGGCATACGAAGATCGTGTGCAGGCAGTAGTATCTGTTGCTAATGAACTCAAAGCGGAAAAGTATCACGATAGCGAGAGGGTCATCGCGCGCAAAGACAATGTCATAAAGCTCTGGAACTACCTTCTCGAGCTACTTTCCAATCGACGAATGCGATTGGAAAAGTGCATGACACTGCAACATATTTTCCACGAGATGCAATATCTTGAGGCGACTATGGCGGACTTGCGAGCCAAATTGAAATTTGATGATCAATGCAAACATCTCATGGGAGTTGAGGACCTTCTTCAGAAGCATAGTTTGGTCGAAGCGGATATCAATATGTTAGGCGAAAGAATTCGCAATGTTGTTCGTGGATCCGAAGATTTCATAGAGGATGGAAATGATGCGTATAAGCCATGCGAACCATCGAGAATCAAGTCTAAGAATGCGGACCTCGAACGAGACTTTGGCGACCTAGTGAAGCTCGCCATGGCTAAACGCAAGAGGTTGGAAGACGCACGTAGATTCTGGCAATTCCTCTGGGACATTGACCAAGAAAAGGCATGGATCGATGAAAAGGAGAACATACTGTCATCTGAAGACATCGGCCATGATCTCTCATCGGTGCATATCCTCATTGGCAAGAATAAGACCCTTGAAGACGAACTCGCCGCACATGAGCAACAAATAATGGATGTGCTTAGGAGCGGAGAGGATCTTGTGAAATCTGATCATCAGAATTCAACGGAAGTTCAAAAGAGGATTGATCAAGTCGAGTCTGACTGGGATCGAATCAAGGAATTGCAAGCAACCAGAACTAATCGATTGAACGAGGCCATAGACTTCCATCAATTCTTCACAGATGCGGACGATGTTGATGCTTGGATGCTAGATACATTTAGGTTGGTTACCAGCCAGGATGTTGGAGTTGATGAGCTCAACGCAGAATCTTTGCTGAAGAAACATGCTAAAATACACAAAGACCTCGAAGCTCATCGTGATGTCATCGATAACCTGAAGCAACAGACCGAGAGATTAGGAGAGAGCGACCGCAAATCACCATTGATTGCCGAGCGTCTAGCAGCCATCGATAGTCGTTATGCGGAGCTCATGGATCTGTCAAACCATCGCAGGCAGAGGTTGATCGATGCAAGTGCCTTGTACAAGTTGTTCAACGAGGCTAATGGTGTCGAGCAATGGGTCGTGGAGAAACGCAAAATGTTGAATTCTATGCAGCCTACTCAAGATATGGAGGACACTGAAGTAATGCGGCATAGATTTGAGACATTCGAACAAGAGATGGACAATAATAAGGGTCGTGTAGAGTATGTCAACAACCTTGCACGAAATCTCGTCGAAGCTCGTCATCCTGACTCTAGAGCAATCTTGGATTGTCAGAAGAAACTTGAGGCTTCTTGGAATGAACTCATGAAGGATACAGATAGAAAGAGAGCTAATATCGAAGCGGCTCACGGTGTGCAAACATTCTATCTGGACTGTAGTGAGACTGTGTCCTGGATCGAAGAAAAGACTAAGTCACTCAAAGACACTGAAGAACTCGGAAACAATTTATCAGGTATTATGACTCTCCAGCGCCGTCTCAATGGTATGGAACGTGATCTCAAAGCTATACAGGATAAACTTGCTGAGTTGGAAGCCGAGAAGCGTCGTATTGAGAAGGAGCATCCCCAAGAAGCACGACAAATCAATCAAGAAGTTGAGAGAATCCGCGCAAGTTGGGTTGATCTTAACAAACTGAAGAAAGATCGCGATGCCAAATTGGAAGAGGCGGGAGACGTTCATAGATTCCTTCGTGATCTGGATCACTTCCAGGCTTGGCTATCGAAAACTCAGAAAGACATCGCATCTGAGGATATTCCCACATCCTTGCAGGAGGCAGAACAACTGCAAGTCAGACATCGACAGATAAAGGAAGAAGTCGATAACTATCATGATGATCATCGTAAGATGATGGAATACGGTGAGGGTCTTACGCGAGGTCAAGAAGATCCACAGTACTTGTTCCTGCGGCAACGTCTCCAATCCCTTGACGAAGATTGGCGTTCTCTCCACAAAATGTTAGAGAACCGGGAGAAATTTTTATCGCAACAGAACGCTCTTCAATTGTTCTTACGAGATGCTGGTCAGGCGGAAGCAGTACTAAACCAACAAGAGAACTATCTGTGCAAGGATGAGATACCATCTAGCCTGGAAGAAGCGGAGGAGCTGATTAAGAAGCACGAGGCTTTCCTAACTTCTATGGACGCTAATGAAGAAAAACTTAGGAATGTTGACAACTTCGCCCAAAGGTTGAATGCAGAGGATCATTTTGCTAACGACAATGATCGCGAGAAAGTTCTATCCAAAGCGAATGCCATAGCTGAGCGTCGCAACGCCAATCTAAGACGCGCTGCCGAAATGACGGACAAACTCAAAGATCAGCTTCAGCTGCAACAGTTTTTAAGCAACTGCGACGAATTGAATGAGTGGATGCAAGAAAAGTCGATTGTCGCAGAAGATGAAACTTATAGAAGCGCTAAAACTCTTCATAGCAAATGGACTCGTCATCGCGCACACGAACTAGAGATAACTGCAAACAAGGATCGGCTGACAAGACTACACCAGGAGGGTGAGCAACTCAAAGCGGATCAACCAGATTTGGCTAAAGTTGTGGACAGTCGCCTCGATGAGATCGACAACCAGTTCGAAAACCTCGAGCAAGCGACCAAGGACAAAGGTCAGAAGCTTTTCGACGCTAATAGACCGCTTCTGTATGAACAAACATGCGATGCTATCGATGAATGGATCGATGAACTCGAACCCATCTTGAGTTCCGAACCAGGCCAGGATCTCACAGGCGTCAATCTGGCTCTGGCAAAACAGCAAAACATAGAGAGTCAGCTAGAAGATCGGGCGCGTCAGGTGAACGAGCTAGAGAACCAAGCTGTACATCTAGAGAAGATCGAGCCTGATAAGAGTGAGGTGATCAAGGCTCGAAAAATCCGTGTCGAAGAACGTTTCCAAAAACTACAAGCACCAATCATCGAGAGAAAGCAACAGTTAATCAAAAAGAAGGAGGCCTTACAGTTCAGAAGAGATGTTGAGGATGAGCGCATGCGTATTAAGGAGAAACTTCCGGTTGCCCAATCAGAGGACTACGGCAACAACTTACACGACGTCCAGGTCCTTCTACGCAAGAACCAATCACTTCGCAATGAGATCGATAATCACGAACCAAGGATCATGAACATCTGTCAAGCAGGAAATCTTTTGATAGAGGAAGGCCATGAAGACGGACCTGAATTCAAGAAACTTATCGAGCTCTTACTGAGCGACTGGGATAATCTGAAGCGCACTGTCGACAACCGGCGTGTAAGGTTACTCGAGAACGAAAGAGTTCAACAATACTTTTTCGATGCGATGGAGGCTGAACAATGGATGAGTGAACAAGAGCTTTACATGATGTCCGACGACAGAGGTAAAGATGAGTTTACTTCTCAAAACATCAAGAGGAAACATGAGGCGATTGAGGCTGCAATCAGAGATTACAACAACAACATGAATCGTCTGAAAGAAACCGCCGATTCTTTGATCAAGGAGATCGGACTCGAAGGGGGTAAGATCTCTCAAAGACAAATGGATATTGATAAGCTATACACCCAACTCAATGATCTGGCCTCTGAAAGGCGTTATCGTCTGAACGAAGCCTTGGCTTTGTTCAAACTTAATCGTGAAATCAAAGACCTTATGCAATGGATCGCAGATAGAGATGCGATTGCAAATTCACACGAGCTAGGTCAAGACCTCGATCATGTCGTAATGCTGCGCGAACGTTTCAAGCAGTTCGCTAAAGACACAGAGAAGTGTGGTACTGAACGGGTGGACCGTATAAATGAATCCGCTGATGAACTCATCTTGAGTGGACATAGAGACAATGCCCAGATTGCAAGCTGGAAGGATATGCTCGAAGAGGCTTGGAATGACTTGATTGAAATGATCGGAACAAGAAGTCTCGAGCTAGCTGCCTCTCATAGACTCCACCAATTCTTCCATGATTGTCGCGATCTCAACAGTAGAATAACCGAAAAGAAGAGTAGCCTAAACGATGACGTTGGTCGCGATGCTGCATCTGTCGCTATGTCGCAGCGCAAACACGAAAATTTTGAAAGCGATCTACAGCCACTGATTCGTGCTGCTGAGAAGATCAGCAAAGAGTCTGCCGAGTTGCAGACTTCATATGCTGGAAATAAGTCTCAGGAGATCAAATCAAGAGAACAAGAAGTCACTTCCGCGTTGAAGCAACTCTTGTTAATGTGTGAAGCGAGACGGAAGCGCCTCGTTGAGACTGGCGATCTATTCAGATTCCTCAACAAACATCGAGTACTCATGTCTTGGATTGAGGACATTGTAAGGCAAATGAACACTTCGGAGAAGCCTCGTGATGTCCATGGAGTTGAGCAACTTATGAAAAGTCATCACGAGTTAAAGACCGAAATTGAGAGTAAGAAGGCTCTTTTCGAAGAATGTGAAGGACTTGGTGCTGAACTCCTCTCTCGTAACCACTACGCGTCCGATGAGATCAACGAAAAACTAGAGTCTTTAAGACGCAGAAGGAAAGAGATGAATGATAGATGGGAAGAACGACTGGATCATTTAGAAATCATTCTTGAGGTATACCAATTCGCTCGCGACGCGGCCGTTGCTGAGGCTTGGCTGGTTGCACAGGATCCATATCTATTGAGTACAGAGCTTGGGCATACGATCGATGAAGTTCTCGAACTGATCAAAAAGCACGAGGAATACGAGAAGTCTGCAGCTGCTCAGCATCAGCACTTTGTCGCCCTACAAAAGCCCACCACATTCGAAATAAGGGAGATGCAACTACTCGAGGATGAGCGTACTAGGTCTCGTAGTCGAGACACAGGAGGTCGAGCACCTACGGCATCATCATCTCGAGTTAGATCGCCCTCAGATCAAAGCCAGACAGAGCTCTCTGAATCGACTGAAAAAGGTGACAGCGAACGAATTGGTAAGTAGTTTTGGTATTGACTAACTAGCATGACTTTTTTCAGTTGGGATTCATTGCATGTTTATCCACTAACATTCATAATTGCATGTCTGTTCTATACTTGATTTATATCATCTCCTAGCTTCTTTGAGATCGCAACAACGCTCACAGAGGGCTGAGATGATACGTGCCTCCAAATCTGGTGGTAAGTTTTGCTTTCGGTTTAATCTGCACTTAGATCAGTTATAACAATTGCTTAAGCTAACATATGCATGCTCAAACATATCATTTCTGCATGACCTGCCCCTAATACACTAACACTGCATGATTAGAATTTGCTCGGGCCTCGACTCGTTCTGTTTCGGGTTTGAGATCACGCTCCCCCTTCGGTTGGTTAAGACGTTCGTCTCGATCGTTGGGGGGTCGTCCCGGAAGTCCCGAGATGGATTCTACAACTGGTAATTCATTGCCTCATCAAACTAACATAACATGTTTTATAGTATAACCGAGTTAAACAAATTAACTAACATGTCTTAATTTCAATCTATAGGTGAACGTGCGGAAGAGGATCTAGGCATATACAGGGGTCACATTTACCGGAAACATCTGACCGATGCTTCAAGCAATCCTGCAACTGATAGGAGTTGGGTCAAACACTACTTCGTGGTTAGACCGGGTCAGTTGGTGGCTTATAAAGATCAAAAGCATGCCAAACAAGATAAGCCTATCGAGCATGCAGAATTGGCCGGTTCGATCGTTGAAGAGGCCAAAGATTATAAAAAGAAGAGACACTGCTTCAAGTTGAAGACTGATGCCGGTGAGTTCATGTTCAAAGCTAAGGATGATGTCGAGATGAATCTATGGATCGACAGTATAAAAGCAGCCTCAAGTGAACAGGAGTCGTCCACAATGAGTCAGTCAAGTCGTGCGCAAACACTGCCAGCCGGTACATCTATATCGGCAAGTGAGGCCGAGAGAAAGAAGGGCGGCTTTTTTACCCTAAAACGGAAGTAGGCTATAGGCTATTCTAAATTTGATTTTTCAAAGACATATAACGACGGCGTAGGGACTATGAGATTCTGATTTTAATGAGGATATATTATTGGCGTTTAGTCTATTATCATGATGAAACAGAATTTGAAGCAATATCAGGCACTACCCTTTATTGTCAAATACAATGGTCGGATTCATTATTATTGTTATACACTGAATGGTGAGCTCATAAACGCACCGAACCAATCATGAGTGAGTGGATCGCAAACTAGCCTTATAACTTTGATCTTAACGCGGCAGCAAAGAATCAGGTTGAAAAGTTCCACCCAAGTTCAACATCTTCAACAAAATCAGATGGCGAGCCTCATATTTTTAGATAGATAAGTTGAGTGAGAACGAGGGTCTTAGAGGACTTTCGCTCATCGGTCTCTCCTTTCAGATACACTACCAACTTATATACATCAACAATGAATTTAAATATACATCACAATGATTATACACTGCGGTCCTAGCTCTTTTTCCTGTATCGAGAAGACAACCAAGTATTTGCAAGACTAATGAATAAGAGCATATGTTTTACATAACAATCAATGAATAATCTATGTAATAATTCGATTTCTTTGATTATCTTTGATTATCTTAAGGGAGGAATTATCTAGGGGATAATTCCTCCCTTTCATCATGACTCGACGTTCTGGAACGAATGAGCCTAGTTTGAAGATAAGTAACCGCCGAAGTTTTAGGTATATCGATGAGGAGAGGGGCGCGAGCTTTGGCCGCATTACCGATCACCGGCTTTTGGTCGCCGTCTCTGTCGCTACCAGGGGTTTTTCTTTGTGACAGATCTTGTTGGATAGTTGATGAGTTTGTAGCAAGCGTTTTAATCGTGCTCGTAATCGAGCACAAAATCGCAGCTAGTTCTTTGACTTCATTTCTGGTCTCTCTAGTTTCGGATAAAAGATCCTGCAATCTTTGTGCCACAAATGATTCGTTCCTTAGGAACATGCCTGTATCGGCTGCATTCGACGGCAGATACTGATCGCTTGGTCTATTCCTGAATTCCAAATTCCCGAATGCGCCACTAGGCTGTAGAGAGTTGTCCGATGAAGATAAATTTTCCTGAGCACTGAAGCGAAATTTGTTTCCGGGGTTACTATTACCAAGATTACACTTAATGCGAGAGGGACGACGCCAAATCTGATCAGAGCACTCTTGATTCATATCATCTATACCGCAATCATCATAGTCTTTGTCAGCTCTTGTATGCCTCTCACAATCCTCTATTGTGTCCAAAGCGAATGATAATGATTTTTTCATAGGTGGCCTTTTTTTCATCGAGGATTGCGCAACCGAGGGTGTCAAAGGCTGGAGTGCTGAAGTTTGGGTCTCATGCGGACTGCTGGTCATTTTCTGTGAACTACAGCTCACGATGGGTAACATAACTTGAGGGCCGTTACTCTTTGGTTGACGGCGACTCCTCTCACTAACCATAGGCAACACCTGGGAGGTTGTTGAGCCACGTCTACTGGTGGAACGTTGTCTGAAGGATGAGTTGCACGAATATCTGGATAGAGGGAAGTTTGTCAGCTTCTGGCTTAACGACTCAGATCCTGTGGCGAGACTAGTGTTCAGACTCAAATCACTTGAAACATTATGCCCATTGCAATCACCAACAAGCCCATAAAGCGATGGTGTTCGTGGTTTTGGTTCGAATGTTGACTGTTCGGGGATACTTTGTTGGTCATAGCACGCGAGAGTGCTAGATAGATTTGCAAAGCTCGCTGAGTCGGCTTCATTCAAGTCATTCAGGAGACCATCTTTGCGAAGAATTTGCTTTCCCTTCTCGACGAGCAGAGTCTTAGCGTCCGGGTAGTCTTCAAGCACATTCCACAGATCTTGTTTGGATAGTGCGAACAAGTCAGAGTAGCCAACCGAGCGGACGTTAGCCGTGCGTCGATTTCCAGTTTTAACTCCGGAAATGTTCAAGATGCTCAACTCACCAAACACAGATCCATCGCTCAATTTACCATAGACAGTCTTGCAATCTTCTGCTAGCACTGATAGCTCGCCACGCTTCACGATATACATCTCCTTGCCGACGTCGCCCACGCGACATATGTAGTCGCCGGGACTGAACACTTGCAACTTGAGCTTAAGCACCAGCTGGACTAGAAGACCCGGCTCGCAGTCTTGGAAGAGTTGGACGCGTTTCAGGGTCTCGAGGTGGACATGTATCGCAGTCTCTGCCTTGAGTCGGTCGGGGAGTATGGAAGTAACGGCCTCCTCGTCCAGCGTTTGTCTGTTGGCCCACAAATAGTCGAACCATTTGATTATGCGCTCCTCTAGCTCCTTGTTGACTTTGCGAAATTTCATCCACTGCTTAACGCTATCCATTTTGTATTGGAACTCCGCACGCGCAGCGTTCATGTTCGTGATCATGGATCCAATGTTACCGACGATTGTAGCAAATATGAGCAAGCCAATGAGAAAATCGATCACGACGAACAGATACTCTTCGTCGCGCTCAGGCATAGGCACCTCGCCTATGGTGGTCAGCGTCAGCGTGGACCAATAGAAGCAGTAGATGTACTGGTGGACGAGACTATCGTTGTCGAGACTCACGTGTGGCGAGTTATGGGTGTTTGCGCGACCAGCGAGCGGAGAATGTTGCTGACTAGGAGAGTTCATGTTGGCGTTATGACGAGCCACACTTTGCACTAGACGCGAGTCGACACCATTTCCGGTTTGGAATGTCGTCAACGCGTTGGCTGGCTGATATACCCAGGCGTCGGAGCCGAAGCCTATGACATAGCTGACGGCAAAGTAGATGCAGGCGTTCCAGTGTATGATGACAAGAATGTAGAATAGTAGTTTTGAGATCCTGAAAATAAAGGGAAAGTTTGTGGCACTTTCGGTGCAATCAAAGAATTGCGTGAGTCTGTGAAATTTAAACAACCGATTCAGACGCACAATGACCGCGCAAGGGACAAAGTTTGGCCGACACTTGGGCGCCATGTAAACGTAGGCCAAGTCTGTTGGTAATAGACTCAGGACGTCGAGCTTGAATTTAAAACTATTCAGATAATTGCGCGTCAGCTTCCGGGTGTTTTTCACCAAGATACCCTGCTCTAGGTATCCTGTCCTCGAGTTGGCTAGCATGTCAAGCAGGTAGACTGTATCGCAGAGATAATCAAGAAAATACCATAACTGCGGACTGAGGTTGTGCAAGCCCCAGAACATACCGCGACCAATTATGAATACAATGTTATAACAAACCGTCAGGCTGATTGTGACCAGCCATCGATAGTGAAAGCTCTGCGCGGGGTCGATGACAAATGTTCCCGTCAATCTGCAACGAGAAGGCGATGCGTTCGGGTTAGCGTTGCAGGTTTTTGTGTAGATCAGAGAGAAAGCTAGAATTTTCGGTACTTACATTCCCGAACAAACTGTATGATAGCTAGTTTTGTCCTCTTGGAAGTCTTCATCATTGTTTACAGTAGCGAATCTCTTGAGGAATCGATCGCCCTCCAGATCTAGGGGCCTGAGCTTTTGAGTGGAACTGCCGAATGATACTATCGACGACTGAGACTTGAAACGCCTCCGATCACTCGTAGGCCTTAGTGACGAATCATCGGCCGTGCCCTTGGTGGGCGACGAGTCCAAACCCGACCGGTGTCCGGGGACATCGAACGTGCGTAACTGAAGGAATTTTTTGTGAGTTAGGACCTAACTCATAGCGAACTCATGCAAACCTATGTAAATTGTAACCTGCAACTCACCTTAGCCATCTGAGTCATCCGACTGATTGAATAGATAGGTTTCTTGATTGCTTGTGTGCACCTATTCTTAAACAGAGTTCGGCTCCTGTTAGCGCTCGAGGTGAGTTCCTTTTGCTCAACCGGCGAGCCGGTGGCCACAAATTCGTCACAATTGTCCACACGGACCATGTCGACATATGGGCAGTCTCGAGACTCTAACGCCAGAATTTGTCTCGTCGAAGAGGAGGCTCGAGCCTCTCCAGAGCCCTCGGTTGCTCTGCGCTATGACGCTCGCTTCCAAGAATGGCCGGATTGCTTCACGAACGATTCATCACAGACACATTTTGATAACACTTCCTCCCGCCTCTCTTGAGCCTCTCATGATCGATGACGAGCCGCGAACGTTTCGACACTGTTTCAGAAATTTCAAACTGTCTCACCAGTCCTCTCTCTCGCTTTCTGTTATTCTCTTTCTTTGTAATCTTCAACCGACACCCACTAAATGTAGCGGAAGCAGGCCGTCAGTTGATGAGATTCTCGCTCGGATGCCGTGGTGGGCGACGCTTCTCGGACCTATGAGTGTCCAGGCGTCGCCGGTCAGCGCCAGAACTCGTGATTGAGGAAGCTCGCGTGCGCCAGAGGCCACCCTTGCTACGCCCAGTTCAGTGGGACGCGCAATTCGATCGCTTGTGATTTGATTTTTATGTCCTGTCCCAGTTCTGGGTATCGCATGCCAGGAGCACATAAAACGAGGCGCTGGACTCATATCGAACCTAGCGGCGGTACTGCGCAGTCGCGCGACATTACTCGGAAGTGTTCTAGCCGCCACCATCAACTAGCCTGCAAGTGACCACTTAAACCATATCGACCTGCTTTGACACGCTCAGAAACCCTCGAGAACTCCGCTCGGCTGGTGTCGCCGTGTAGTCGCCCGCACGCGGAGGCGTGCCGGCTCTTAGATGGTGACAGAAGTCGCATCGAGATCCTTATGTAGGATCCTTATGTTGCATGTGGCACTCGCATGAAGATATTGATGCTTGTCGGTGCGATCGTGACGGCGACAGATATTCGAGCATGAAATAGTGGAACGAACATTCTGACGCGGGACAGCGGAATGAGTGCAACTTGAGTAAATTAAACGTCGCTGGGTCCTCACGTGGCCACCGAAACGATAGTGACAACAAAGTAGTGGTCATTATGGAATGATAAAGCTGATGTGTGTCCCCACTAAACCTTGTAGGTGTACTTGAACGAAGGCCACGAAGAGACACCAGAGACAAGATATTCACGAGACGTCTTTTTCGACTAGCTGAACGGTAATACGGACGAGAGAGAGAGGGAGAGAGAGAGAGAGTTCTGAAGCACCTCGCGGGCGACACGGAAATCAAGGTGAACTGGTCTGCTGATGTCTCTACCTCTCTCTCTCTCTCTCTCTCTAATGGTTCCTCATAAGTCTCATCCTGTGGAGCATGCGAGGAACTACAATCTGCGATGGATACTGCAGGAAGTCTTTATAATACGCTGGACAACAAATTTGCTGTTCAGCTATCACGGGATCCAGCAGGCTCGATTCTGAGGTGATAGTCAAGCTCGGAAGCCGATGGTTATAACAGTCGGCGCAGAGGCTCGAACTGAAAATTTGATCGCATTGCCCATCAATGTTGGCTTGGGGCACCGTAGTGAGCTAGCCTCGATCAAAGACCTAATCAGATTATCGAAAGGGTGTAAACGCAACGGCTAGAGAGCCGATCAAAACAGGATTTGAAGCACAGGCAAGACACACAGGACGAAGGCTCCGTCTCGAAGCGCAACTTTTGCTCACAACTTGGTTTAGTCACGCGGCCACTCGTGCGCTGGCGTCACACAAGTTTCAGTGAACAGATGTCGAATTGCTACGTTCACTTCATGGTGACAGCCGACAATCAACTTGAGACTATTGCAACTAAACTCATCTAGAGGCAAGCTTTAGAAGAAAGCAAGAGTAACGAATGGACGTCTCCAACATGATTTCGGGACCCATCATTAACCTCGGACTGGTGGGTCTAACCTGCTTTATGCTGATCATCTATCTGATGAAGTTTGTTTTCAAGTACAAACACCAGTACGAGTCGAACCCGCTCTGCACCATAACTGTATTGTTTTGTCTGCTCATAGTGCTCTTGTCGGCATTCGTACTACCTGTCGACATTTTCCTCGTATCCTTCATCAAGAACTCCGATGGCACATTCAAACAGTGGGCAACAAAAGAGACTCTAGCTAAAATAGACACGGCTTTCAATGCAACCTACTACTGTAAGTATCCATGGAAATTTGTAAGCCAAGCTGTCTCTCTATCTACTCCCCTGTTTAACAACTGCAATCCTTGAACCTCCCTACACACTTGATGTATCAGCACTCTATGGAATTATTTGTATACTTGTGTCTGTTGTCATACCATTCCTGCACTTCTTCAATGAGGAGTCAGTGTCGAACTCACGGGACCGTCTCCATCGAGCGATCCAGTATACCTTCGGATTTGTTCTCATACTAGTCTTGCTTATGCTAATTGGCGCATATCTCGAGGATGGGACCGACCCAAACACTATATTCGACAAGATATTTCCAGCAAAAGACATCACTAAGGCCGAGAGAGCAGCTTTAATGGTTCTTTCTATTCTTACCATCCTAGGCTTTAACAACGTCATGTTCTACACAGCGTCTGGATTGTTCTCATGGCCTCTAGGACTCTTACTCGGAACCTCCAGCGTGAGCAGGCGATATGATACTGTCGTAGATCAAGGCGATGTGTACAGAGTTCGTGTGAATCAGCTTCGCGACAAAGCCAGAACCACAAGGCTTTCGGATAGGGAGCAAGAGCAATTGGATCGAGCCGAAGAAGACTTGCGAAGGTTGGATCGAGAAGAGACAGTCTTGTCTAGCTATAGCTCTAGTTGGTCATACAAACTCCGAAACTTGATTAGACCGATTCAGATCATTGTTGGACTATTCTCTGGCGCTCTATCATTGATACTCGTGGCCACTCTAACCATTGTCAATATAGACAGAATACTCCACAGCACTGGCTGGAAGGACGGCTACGTTCTCCTGAGACCAACCATCTTCAATCCATTTGAGTATATTTGTACAAAGGCCCAAGATCTCATCTTCATTGGACCGTTACCTATCCTCATTGTAACCACATTCCTCGTTATTGCTACCATATCAGGCATCAGGAACTTGGGACTGTGGCTAATCTTTACCCGTCTGCACAGAATCAAAGTTGCCAGGACACAACCGCAAGCTTTACTCTATTTCTGTATCACTATGATGCTAGCCGCAACTTCTCTGAACCTCACACTCTATTCACTCGCACCTCAGTATATAACATTTGGCAATCAAAACTTTAGATCTCAAGGCCCGAACAACACAACACTAATTCAGCCATGCACAATAGACGACTATCATGGTCATTGCATAATGACAAGGAGTTCCATGTTCTTGATCAAGATGATCTCGCAAGAGTGGTTCATTGGCGCCATCTTCTATTGGCAGGGATGGGTGTTCGTGGTAGTGAGTACTATTTCATTTATTGCCTATCTGAAGAGGGGTAAGAGAGAGGCCGCACACGATATGTTGGCAGCCAATGATGAATTCGAAGAATGAAATCCAAAAGGAGATGACACCAAGAATGGTAGCACCATCTATGTGCTCAAACTACTGAGCTCGATCTCATGTAATCTCTAAGATTGATTATCTCTAACAGTTATTGGCTTTTGATTCATTACAAGTTGATAATCTAATCTCTTTAGAAGTCTTGGATGCGCCAAAAGTTGGCTATTCCATAGTTAAAAGTATTCCTAGAAGATCTTAATATCAACATACTAGGGCGTGATCATGCGAATGCTTGCTATATGCTCAAAAGTTCTGGATAGTCGTAATCAACCATTCAATGTTGTTTTTCATAGCTTCAGAAGTTGGAATATTACAATGAGAGCACCATATTCAGAATAGTTAGTCTTCGATCAACTGCGCGGGGTCATTTGAGATCGCAAGAGATTATAGCCACGAATTTAGATAGATCACTCTTCAATTTGACTTTCTAGCTTGCCCATACATGATATCATAAAGCCGACAACAACTAAGATGATTACCTACAAGGGCCTCGCCCAGTAAAAGAGAGACAAATTTAGTGGTATATTAATGAGCTTTATACTCCATTTCATAATTCCTTCAACCAAGAGTCTCACGATTTAGTGTCCGAGCGGTACCATGACAGTGATTCCGTCTGGAACCGGTATGAATGGCCAAGACAAGGTATGTGAATGAGATTTATTACATCGAAGGTTTCAGATAGAATATGTGCGGGTGCTGAACAAGATCAAGAGTGCTTTTGTCTGGAGGCGTCCAGGAAGCTAGCAAGTCCTTTGACTTGATTTACTGTCATACCATTGAAAACTGATGCTTTGAGGCCTCAGACAAACCTGTGACCCTTGATAACGTACAGATCGGCGGCTTAAGACTGTTCAAGAACTCCCCGTCAATTCTGGTTAGCGGGGTTTCGACAAGCTACTCGTTGTAACGGTGTTTGGCATGTGTTTGCCCAATGGATCTTTGCGATGTCTATCGCAAGGCCCGCAACGCCGCAGTTTTTCTGAGCTTCAACAAAAATAATGTTACAATTGGAGGCATCGATGAGTTTTGATGGGGAGCTCAATGTCGTGTCGACAACGAGAGTAACCCTGACCGGGTCAGAGGCTACGAACGCGTAATTTCACTCGACATCGCCGATGGTTTTATTGTCCCAATAGAAGCGATAGGTGGACTTTGGGACATCGTCTCTTTCAAGAGTTGACTTCTTGTTAGTGAACTGTGGCGAGAGGTTTCCGGGTAGCAGCTTGGCGTACTTCTCAGCCTGCTTGGCACGCATCTTCGACCAGGCTCCGTTGACGAAATACTCACTTACGTGACAGCCCAGCTCGAACAACAAATTCACGAGAACCGGGTCGAATCGGGTTCTGCCGCTGCCGTGCATGAAGAGTATAGCGTAGTTGTAAGAAATTGGCCTCAGTCACGGCTGAGAAGTGGCAGAACTGTTTGGATCGGTGCGATATCTCCATTACACTGATCCCTAGGCTATCCCTGCGGTATTCGACTAGCTCGGCCTAAATCTGCGCCATCAACTTGTCGGGGATCTTGGCGGGACCCGCGGTAAAATAGAGCTCTCGATTTGGGTTACTCATCATCGGGTTGGGAAGTGCTGTGATGGTCTAGGTCTTGGTCTTGCGTCGGCACGTCAGCGAGACACGGAGGGAAAAAAAATATTTTACTTGTTGAGCACCGTCCGAGAGGGGAAAGAATAATTCGACAAACACCAATCTGTCCTCCTATTTATAACAGAAATATAAGAGATGTCGCTGATAAGTTGAATGTCAGCTGTAACCTATCGGACAACCAACAATTCCATCATAAATACATTGATGTCATCAGCGACTGCGTCACGATCCGGATGTGGTAGATAGATCTAGGCACATAAATGCAAAGCATTGAGCAACTAGTTGCTCGCGGGCCGTCTTGCGTGTCTGAAGAGTCCGGCCCGTCGCGGCCCCTCTTGGCGAGAGGCACGCGCTGCGCGCGACAAAAACACGCGTTCGCGCCTCTTTTTTCGTCATCACCCCTGTTGGAACTGAATATTGACGTCATGATGGTCCGCCAATCCACAGGTCTCTTAGACATCTAAACATCCCACTCATAAAAGAACTATCATCATGGCATCAAAAGTCTCATACGGCCAGAAGGGCGCCATCGTCAAGATCCGACTCCGTAATTTTATGACCTACATTGACTGCACTCTGAGACCAGCCGGCAATCTGAACATGATCATCGGACCTAATGGTTCCGGAAAGAGTGCTATCGTTTGCGCAATAATTGTTGGATTAGCTGGAGAAGTTTCGCTTACTGGTCGCGCCACTAACATAATCAGTCTTGTCCGCCGAGGAAGCGATTGGGCCTCGACTAAAATTGAGTTATGGAGTGGCAAACAATCAAGAAAGAATGACATAATTGAGCGTAAGATAGTTATACAGCGATCAGAAAATAAGGTCGGTGTTAGAAACGAGTGGCGCCACAACGGTCAGCCAGTAAACGTGAAATATATTCAGGATTTGATGCAGAGTCTCAATATCAAAGTCGATAATTTATGCCAATTTCTTCCTCAAGATAGCGTTGCTTCATTTGTCAAGATGAGTCCTAGTGAGTTGCTCGTCAACACTTTGGAGGCTGCTGGTGATAACCAGCTCGTCAAGGATCTTAGCGAGTTGAAAAGATACACCAAAGATATCAATGAACAATCTAGACATCTAGAAGAACTCAAGAAGTCCTCCGAAGAGAACGCAGTCAATGCTAGGCGCCTCGAAACTGAAGTAGAGAGGCTTCGTATCAGAGAAAAGTTGGCTCAAGAGAAGTTGATTTGTACAAAGAAGATTGAATATTGTAGATATCTCGAAGCTCAAGAATCTCTTGCCAAAGCTGAGCAAGATCTTAGAGACAAAAAAGAGCTCTTGAAGGAGATGAAAAAAGCTGGCGAGCCGTATCGGAAGGATATTGAGACGAACAAATCCGAGTCCACTCGGTTGAATGAATCAATAAGGGCTTATAATCAAGAGTACACTAAAGTGATTGGCAAAATGCAATCCCAGATTGACAAAGTTAACACCAGGGATACTGATGTCAAGGAAAATTACGCAGCATTCAGACATAAAGAGGACCAGGAAAAAACCAGAGCTCAGCAAATTCGGGATAAACAACGTGAGTTAGAAGGGTACGAATGTCGCTTAAATGAGATACGAGACGTAGACTACACTCGTGAGATCGAGCGTTTAACAAGACTAGCCGATGACAAGAAAAAAGAACTGTTACAAAAGAATAGTGATAAATCAGCCATAGAGAATGTACTCAGGAATCTAGTTAGAGAGATAGAGCAGGTACGACAAGATCGCGACAAAATATTAGGTGTCAAGGACAAGAAGATAAATATCATCATGACGAAACAACCGGGCACTCATAAAGTTGTCGAGTGGCTATCTAAGAATAGAGAAAAATTCAAGAAAGATGTCTACTTGCCGATGTTCTGCGAGATTAATGTGAAAGACGCCCGTGATTCGGCAGTAATTGAACATGCTATCCCTTCAGCCGACTTGTTCGCATTCGTTTGCGAGGACGAAGACGATCTCAAGCTATTGACTCGAACGGCTCGCCTTGAACTCAAAGCTAACATCAACGTTATTCTTCGACCGGAAAAGACTATCGATAGTTTCGAAAACGAAGCCTCGAGTCAATCCAACTACCCACCCAAGCTCGATTTTAGACTGCTCAAAGATCTCATAGACGCGCCAGAATCTATATTAAGATACCTCTATGGTCAATATGGGTTCCATCAAACACCCGTCTATAAGGACCTGCCTGAGTCTGATCTCAAGACCGTAATGAACAAATGTAAGAGATTCTACGTAGGCAACAAATTCTATCATATAAGTAGATCGCGTTATGACAACGAGATCATGACTGTCACAGATACTGTTCGAGCGGCCAATCTTTTGATTCATTCCCTCGATAACAAGCAACTCCGCAAATGTAGTGATACACTTGAAAGGTGCCTCTCACGCAAACGTGAATGTGAGCAAGAACAGAAGCAGATCCACCAAGACTATGATGAGATCAACAAAGAGTGGTCTGAGATGGCAAAGAGAATCAACCAACTGCAAATGAAACAAAGCGAAAAACGAAGGTTAGAGCAATTGGCCAAGAAATGTCAGGATAACATCAAAGACTTGAGTGTAGACACGATAGATATTGATGAGGAGCGTAGGAAGCTCCAAAAAAGCGTCGTCGACATGAACCAACTTCTCATTCAAGACCTAAAAGTGCTTAGTGACATGATTGCAAGGTTGGATAAATCTATTGTTCCTGACATATGCTCAACAGTTCTCCTACACAGAATGGCTCAACGCAACATCAAAATCTTTGAAAAGATGTACAAAGAAGCTGTAAGTAGGTTGTCGCAGTATGAAAAGGATATCGAAAATGTGTCGAACAGCATAATCAGTCTAAAGAAGGGAGTGAGAGACGCAGAGACAAACGCTACCGATAAAATTCAAGGATTCCACAATGGCATATTAGATAAGGATACAAAGAGAAGTTTTGCAGGGATTTCTCAGAATACGGTTGCTGAGTTGGAAACACATATTGAGGAGTTGAAATTTCGTATACACGGAATCTGTAGGGATCCGAACAACCAGTTGATGAATGATTATAATAGACAGAACGCGGAGCTCCGCGACAAACAAAGACAGATGTCAGAGTTGTCTACATCATTGGATATGTTCAAATCTTGTCGTCAAGAAATTAAGGACAGTTTTCTGCCTAAACTCAGTGATCTCATTAGGGTGATAGATGAACATTATAGAGATTTTATGCGTAAATTGAACTATGATGGGAAAGTTGAATTGAAATTCAACGAAGTAGATGGGGACGACTTCACGGATTACGGTATCAATATAATGGTTAAATATCGCGATAATGAAGATCTCATCGCCCTGTCGTCAACTCGACAGAGCGGAGGTGAACGCAGTGTGGCGACTATGATTTATATGTTAGCGCTTCAAACACAGACAACAGTTCCATTCAGAGTAGTTGACGAGATCAATCAAGGAATGGATCAGGAGAACGAAAGGAAAGTTTTTGAATTACTCGTGCGCACAGCAGACGAGAGTTCATCACAATACTTTCTTGTTTCACCAAAACTTCTGAGTGGACTCAATTATGGTGATAAGATGCAAATTCACGCCGTATTTAACGGACCTGCCTTGAACTATTCTTTCGATGACCTACTTAACTCTGACTTGCGTTATTCCCAAGGAGATTGAAAATTAGATTTTTACCTGAATCTAAAGTAACTCAGATTGAAAAGTCAAACCCGACCTTCAATGATAAACTCAATAAACACTAATAAATGGCCATAACTAGCGACAATACGTAGCCCTGCTCCAACGGCTTCTTTATCCACTTGACACCGTGTGATCCACTAACTCGCTTATTCCTTCCGGTGTGTCGCAACGGTTGCAGGTCAATGTTGGTGAGGTTATCCGGGCCGTGGCTCGGATGAGCTCTTACGAGCAGATATCGGCCAAAGGGAATAGTACGTTTGAAAACTCCTCATAAAGTTGTGATAGATCTGTGGTGGTTGTGCATCGCTGAGATGATGAAAAATCAACGAGGGCTATGTGATTTTTTACAATAAAATCACAAAATCTCTTCTATTACCGGAAATACAAGTATATATGATCGTATGTCATCAGATATCACAAACATCAGTTTCCTTATCTATTAGACAATCGTATAAAGTTCAAAATTCATTCTATGGTTTATGTGGCATGTTTATTTGCTATGTTACGACCCTCAAATAGATGCTCAAAGTAACCAGCGCCAAAAACTGGTAGTGCACATGCAGGTTCTCGTTTTTCTTTGGCCTTTTTCCATGATGCCGAATGAAAAACCGGCCTTATGGCAACAAAAGGAACACCCTCTCTTCTGACTCTTCCAATGGATTTTATTGCTCCTTACGGTCCATTTATCTTTCTTACGATTCCAACCATCTTCATAGTTGTACGGTTTCCACTCATCTTGAGGCTTATACTCGATGTGGGAGCAAGCGAAGGAACTGTAGTCAGCGATCACTGAGCTACATGACAAAAAAATGATCGCGAAGAGCACCAGCCAGGAACTTAATGTCTTGATGTCAATCATGTTGTTGTGCTATCAGCAGGACTCATTGACCAGATTCGAGACAAGAACTAGACTAGTTATCTTCTCGATTGTAATACAGCGCTACAGGATCTGTATACAGCTTATCTAATGAATCCTCATAATATTCATTATTGTTAGTAGATAGTCATTGTCGCTATGCATTCTTAAAATAGACCTGAAAGTTCCAAAACACTCTGGCGAGTACTCATTTAGCTCGTTTGCTCATGTCAAGTAAAGATGCTTTATTTAACTGACAACTTGTGAGGTTATATATGGATTTGTATGTATCAACAAGATATTCATATGATATTGTCCGCATTTTGTTCCTTCCCCTGAGCCAATATCTTTAAAGTTATTTGAAGCTTGTATGTGGGCTATAGTTCCAAAACTGAACTGATAACTGAACCTACTTGAGATGTTACTTGACTGGCTGATACGATAGCTTTGCCACTCGAAGCCAAGCTACCCAGTGAAGTCCCCATCTCGGCTTAACTTGATGGAAATGTAGTGTATCATTGACATCGGAATCGAGGATCTATCAGACTTGATGGACTCATTCGTTATGTCTGCAACAACTTCCTCGAAGATCCTCAAATCAACATGGGAAAGTTTAATGGGAAGTTTGTCAAGCGCTTTCCGTGGATGCTTATCGCATCTAATTGAAGAGACTGGCTTCCTTCCGGCTAGAATGCTAGTAAATCCTGACTTTATCAAGGATTCGCCCTTCCTCGCGGGTGGAAGTCTCCGTTTGTGTTGTGATGATTGAACCTCACTCAATTTTACTATCTGTTGCGTCCAATCTAGTTTGTTGTTCACTCAAGATGCATATTGACGAGGACAAGGCTGGCAAAGCGGGAGATAGTTGAGTGGAGACACTTGAATCGTGCTCAAAAATCTCTGGCCCACAATCAGATTTTACTGATATAGGCGTTTGAAGATAAAATTTACTATCTCTGAATGAAAACTTCTTCCTGATTTGCCCCTCTTCATCTCCATATGAGAGTTACCAAGTATTGGTCCAGAACTGCCGAGTCTGATCTAAATCTCGCGTTTATTTAGCTTAGCGTAAGTGTCATCCTCACATAGATACTCAATGTAATACGAGTTGGGACCAGCATTAATGGTGACGCTTATTCATCCAGCACCTCTCTGAGATTGGCTTGACAAGAACGCTTCATATATCAACAGTAACCAGCAATACACCCGGAAGTTGTTTGACCAACTCAAAGTACGTGAAGAGTTGGACTCTGTGCCGAATCGTGAAACTCAATCTTCAGACTGGTTGTGCACAGCAGAAACTCACCCGCGACAAAATTACAATACGATCGCCACGCACGTCGTTCTCTTGTTAGCGAGATGATTTCAACCATAACCCTTACGTATATTCATCTCTTTACCTCAATGAAGATTCAATAGAACACACTATTTCTCGATAGCTCTCTTGTTCTAGATATCTGTGAACATGTCTCGCCGAGTCAAGGAAAAGAAGAAATATTGCATCTGTAGGACAACAGACGCGAGCGGTGAAATGGTTTGCTGTGATAAATGCGATGAGTGGTATCACTTCAAATGTCTCAAAATCACTAGGTTGCGCGAAGAAGAGGACTTCTTCTGTCCAAGATGTGTTAGTAAGTCCAAACAATGTGCTAATCCAGAGTGCGTTCTCGAGGCTCGAGATTCGTCGAAATACTGCAGCGATGATTGTGGCGAAAAATTCAACGCAATCAGATACAAGAAGTTCTTTAGACCCAAATGGGAGAGCCTCGAGGTTGACCATTCAAGTGCGAGGATGGGAAAGATGAAAGAACTCGAGAGGCTGGAAAATGAGAAGAAGGACACAATAGATCTCATAGGACGTCTCAAGAGTGAAAAGGAAGAATTAGATATCATGATTAAATCTATCAAAGATCACGCCAAACAGCTGAGCACTGAGAACCAACCCTCAAAAGAGCAGGAGGAAAGTGAATCAGAAATGGACGAAGAGGAAGAATTCATATCAAGCGATCAAAGTAAAACCTTCTGTGTCACATGTGGCATCGAGCAACCAGCTGATAAGGCTTTCAAACATTGGACAATGTGTCACAAAAAACAAGAAGCGTTCTACAATTTCACCTCTGATTTTCCAATCAAATATTCTTGTCCTACCGACGAGCACCCTCATCTATATTGCGAAAGAGAAGATAAGAAAACCCACCGATTTTGTATGAACATCGAGTCCGCTTGCCCACAGCACTCAAACTGGCAGAGCGACCCCGATGAAATCTGCGGCTGTCCACTACAGGTGATGCAAAGGCTAGTCCTCGATGGTAACTATTGTACGAAGCTGAAGAAGAATTGCACCTCACACTACAACTGGGACCGCTTTAGATTAGCCGCAAAAAATATGGAGCGTCTTCAGGCATTCATACGTTTAGATGCAATCCTTGAAAGGATAGTTCGTGTTCAATTGAGTCTGAATGACACCTATGGGGGTGTTGTAGGTGTCATGTTGCATAATACAATAGATGAAGCGTCTGATGACAATAAGATGATTGACATTTAACTAGAGATCATCAATAAATTTTAATGAGCACTGACCTCTCTGAGTTGACCAATTGTCCTTAGGAAAACTAAGCTCAAACAAAACCCGCTCACTCATCGTCATCATCTTTATACAGGTTAGGATCCTTACGAACCATCCTCATTCGTTCAGCCTCGCCCCATTTTATAGCCAGATAGGCTATTGTGAAAGGGGGCACTATGAAGGGTGCGTGAGCCTTAATCTCGTTGAACGTATTGCGAAGAGAATCCCTCCAGAAATTTGCGAAGGCTCGTTGTTCATAGCTCGAGACCTTGTAATATACTACGTTTCTAATATAATAGAGGTCGCCAAATTTCTTACCCATGACGTCTGATAGTTGATGGTGACTTAGTTGTTGACAAGAAACTGGATTTCAACCGGCCTGGAAATAATTTGTGAGCATGTGATAGATGAATGTCCTTCAAAATAGTGAATGTCCAAATCAAAATAAGCAGCTACGAAGAGCTGCACGAATTTGTTGTCGCGCGCAGTTGTCTGGCAAAAGTTGGCAAAGCTGAGTTGCACGCCTCTTTTGCGACTCCTGAGCCATGATCCTTAAGATGCGAGCTCGGACCTCACCAGACTCGTGCTTTTAGTCTGGTTATTCAATAAGCCATCTTTATCAAAGACCAGAGATCTTATGCATACTGACCTGAGTTAAGCCCACAAGATTTGAATCTAAACCTATTGCGAATAGAGTAGCCAAAACAAGACCCAATTGACTGACGAATCCGACTATCATCTTGACCTCATCTCTTTCAACAAGCCTATCCGCTTCGATCACCATGTTATAACATCCAAGTTGCATACCATAGAATATAACAATATAATAGACTAATATCATAATTGCACTCCTGTCATTATGGAATTCACCTTAGATTACGCAAGCCTGTCTAAGAAACTAGAGAGTCAAGAACTCGAGTCGACTCCTGGTCAAACATCACCTCAAGTCTACGGTCAATTATTGGCAATTTATCTTCTTTTCAATGACCTCACATCAGCAAAATTCCTTTGGAAACGTATACCTGCGGATGTCAAAAGAGATAACCATGAATTGTCCCTAATATGGAGTGTAGGAAAGCTCATGTGGAATAAGAATTATGCCCAAATCTATCCCACCATAAGCTCATGTCCCTCGTGGCCCAATCATTTAAAGAACATAATGAAGCTCATATCTGAATCCACACGTCAGCGTGTTGTAAATCTCATATCGCGTGCTTATTCCACAATCTCGCTCGCGGATGCCTCGCAACTTCTGGGTCTTTCAGAGGCAGGAACCTTAGAGCTTGCACAGACTATGACCTGGAAATACGATAGTGATACCGGGTATCTAAGCATACCTGAATGTGATAAAAACAATACCGCACAGAAGGGATGCAATGGCCAAGCTATCCTCGGTGTAGAGAATAGCACAGAGTTGTTGGAGAAACTAACGGATTATATAGTATTTCTGGAATCGGCCAAATAAAGCTTTTTTATTCACACCTCAGACGCATATAGTCGACCGTAGATATCAAGTGCCTGGTTGAGTTCCAGTTCGATAAGGTCTAGAGCATTGTAATGACGGAACACATCGCATCCTATAACTTTGGCCATCTTCCTCAAGGCCGCCAGACAGGCTATCAGAACGGTGTCGCTGTGATTCCGCCGATGACTCAGTTTGCACAGGTCGATCATTTGCTTGACACCCCCATATTGCAAAACCATCTGCGTTGTGCTTGCGTCAACTGAAAGTCGAGCAAACGCGACTGCCGTCTTCTGATGGATCCTCTCCATGGCGGCCAATTCTGTAGGTGTGAGTCGTGACAAGCACAAGATGGGCATTCTGGTCTTCTGATGACTATCACAGACACAATCGAGATCGTCTATGACCTCATCGCTGATCTGAATCGGCTTCCGATCGCGAGGCTTATTTTCCATGTTGGCACTGATGCCACAGGTGGAGGTCGACTCGATCTCAAGTTGGCGTTCGTAGTTGCACTCGATAATGTTTGAATAGTGATCCTGCGAGTCACTTCTGAAACGCTCACGCACTGGTCTATAGTTGGACATGCGTGTGGGACAAATTTCAAGACAGGAGAGTAGGAATGTAAGGCCACCATTGGTGACGATATCTAGAAAGTTCTTATCGGCTGTGTTTGCGAGAATGGTGACACTCTGATCTCGGAGGTCCAGATCTTTTGAGCGAGCCTTTGAGGCCCGAAACATTTCTAGGATGATACGGTTGGTGGCGTAGATTTTCATGGGCTCTGTGGTGATGAAGGAGATGTTGGCCAGCGCTGAGAGCGACAGTAGAATCATTTCTCGATTGGTCGTGGACTTGATGATGTTTGTAAGATATCTGACGAGCAACTCAATGGAGAAACGGCCAATCAGAGTGTAGAAGTCGTGCCCCTGGGCGCTCGCGTGGAACGGAGTTGTGAGCTGGACAAGTAATCGTATGGCCTCCTTGACGACCGCATCGTCGCCTTCGTCGTCGCCCTCGTGGTCTGGACCTGCCAGCGATTCTTCTGTCTGTGTCTGTGCACTATTTGGTCTGGCGACTACCATAGTCACTGTACTCATCACAGTCAATGTCCTGAGGATTCACCACAGAGCCGTGGCGGGCTCGCTTCCGGCTCCGCCTCGAAGGCGTCCTATGGGCGTGGACCATGGTCTCGTTCTGATAGATGTGCTCCTGGGCCGTTTGGTAGCACTCGAACACCGACTTGATGATCTTGTTCTCGGGCATTGGCTGGCCGGGACGCGGCGGCGGCGTGGAGAAGCACTTGAGTATTGTCTTGACCGCTTGCTCGTTGATGCACAAGTGGTTAAGGATGCGCAAGGCGGCGACTTTGTATTGATTACTCGTGTAGAATGCCGCCGACACACTCCTGTCGAGCTCCTCGACATCGACGAGCTTCGAGTTTTGTACGAAATTCATCATATCAATGCGCTCGTGTTTGTTGGGCTGACTGATGATGATATCGATGAGGAGCTCAATGGTGGACAGCTGGCGCACAGGTTGCTTGTTCTTCAAGGCGCTGCTCAGCGCGCCCGCCTCGCCACTGTTGGCAGGCCTCACATTTTCTCCATTCGCTTTGGAGAGCTGGCGCTCGAGAAAGGCCGCGCGCTCCTCTTGGAGTCTCTGGGGATTGGGACAAATCTGGTAGAGTTTCTCGTACTCGGCGGGTATCCCGGGCGTCTGGCTTGTGCTCTGGTTGCAATTTGTGGTGGAGTAGTCGAGCCGACGGGCCACACTTCGCGCGGGCGTCTTGTTGTTGGCGCCATTTGGGTGGCTGTCCAGCGGGCCCCCAGTGGTGGCCTGCCACTTCTCTGTGAGCGTGCGGCAGATGAAGCCGTCGTCCTTTGTCAGCTGCCACAGCGCAATCAGCGCCCACTTGAGCGGCAAAGTGGCCGCCGACGCCTCGTAGGGTCGCACCGGCTTGAGGCTGGCGCCACTATCGACAGAGGGCATCTTGGCGCCAGTGGCCGCGAGCGTGGGATCTAGAGAGCCCCTAGAGAAGTCGAACTCGAGCGCACGCACAATGTTGGCGCACTCGGCGCGCACAGAAATCTCCACGAACTTGCCATAGAACTCCTTGATTTTGCGCAGCATCGCCTCGAGCTGGCCGTTGTCGATGTGCTCGAACGAGTTGTAGTTCTCCTGGTACTCGTTGATTGAGTTGGCCAGCTCAATGCAGACGTTGCGCAACTGGACTGCCAGCTTGTCGAGCGGGCGCAGAGTGCGCGCGCTCGTCAGCGACTTGCGCGGCGTGCAATTGATTATGGTGAGGTTGGACTTTTGATTGCAGTAGGTGTGGGTCTGGGTGCGCGTGCGAGCGGCGGTCTGGTTGCTGAGCCGAGTCCAGAGGTCGCTGAAGTCGAGGGCGAACTTCTCGACGGTGTTGAAGTTGACGGGCAGCATTTCTATGAGACAGTCGACGAGGTTGAGGATGAACTCGGACTCGAGGCGCATCTCCTGGATGGCCACCTGCGAGTTGCGTACACTGAGCGCGCCGGCCACGTTCTCGTCGCTGGCGAGCGTGCGCGCCTGGAGCGCCGTGAGACACTCGAGGTCGGGCTGGAAGCGCATCGAGCGCAGCCACTCGAGCAGCACCGGGTCGTTGGTGTTGTAGGGACTGGCGCGAGCGGCGGCCTGGGCGACCGCGTGGCGCTCACTACGCGCCTGTAGGGCGGCCTCGTAGGCGCTCAGGTGGCTGTTGTTCAGTGAGTTGCAGGAGCGCGAGCTCGCCGACTGGCCGGCGCTCGCGTAGGTTCGTTGCTGAGAACAAGAGCGGGCCTGTTGACTAGCGCAGGGCGCCGCCTGTCGCGATCGGCACTGCTCACGGCTGCCTTGCTCTGGAGTGCTGTGCTGGTGGAAATGGTGGCCCGAGGGGCGTCGTTCGGATTGCTGTCGCCCACTCGGCCGCTCGGCGCCCTCGTGGACGTCGAAGTTGACGAAGTCAGTGGCGTCGATGAGGCGCTGGTAACGGCGGCGCTGCTGATTGACGGCGCCGCTGATCACCGGCGTCGAGCTGAGCGCCGAGTTCACGACGCTCGCGATGGGCGACAGTGTGGCCGTGAGCTGCGTCCGACTGCCGGCGACACTCTTGTCGCGCACCAGCCGAGTCGTCTCTAGCCCGTGCGCTCTGATGGGACTTCTGGCCACGCAGCCACTGGGCTCGATGAATTTCTTGTATATTGTCGACATGTTTCACGGACTCGACGCTCCGAGAGCTCGAGCTGCTTAGTGTACGAGTTTGTGCTTGACGCGTTTGTTGCTCGGTAAGATGTTGACTTCATGTGCAGGCTCCCGACCCTCTACTCTCACTGCTCACCGGATGCGGGCGGCGTGCATCAGCTCGCCGAACGTTATGTAACAGAGGGCCGACGCCGCCAACGGCCGTCGCGCGACAACGACTGTTTGGTTCTGCGCGAGTGTGCAAATGTGTGCTCGCAATCGGAACTCGTGCGCGTTCGGTAATGTGCGCGCGAGTGGCGTGCCAAAGTGTAACATCGGCCCGACGACTCGTGGCGACCGGCGGGCGCCTGATGAATGGGCTCGCAGCGGTCTGATCGGCGCAGGCGCACGAGCGAGCCAGCGAGCAAGCGAGCAGGCGAGTGGTCGTTGTCGGGGATGAGAATGGTCGATTTGGTGGCAAATCGAAGCCGACGGCGCTAACTCGGCACATGAGCCCACCCACTCCAGCGTAATCGTCGGGCGAGTGTTTGGCTCGCGAGTCGCCCCCGCCGGTTAGTTGGCGGCGCCTGGGGTGCGCGCGCGCGTCGTGCTCCAGCGACTCGGCGCTGGTTGTCGGTGGCGCCGGTCGTCGAGGGGGAAGCCAACAGCTGGCCGACCAGAGGCCACGCGCGGCCTGGCGACACTGGGCCGGCGGCCGTGAGCGTTCTGAAAGAATCGCCGGAATTTACGTGCGACGTGCGGCTGGCGCGTGTGCAAACTCTCGCCGACGAGCGGACGCGCCGACGGAACCGAACGACTGAGAGCGCGCGCGTGGCCTGAGGCCGGCCCTCTGGACTGGCCCACTGGCAGCCGAACAGATGGCCTGCAAATTGCAATTTGTGTGTCGGGCGCGCGCGCCACCGCCGCCGCCGCCCGCAGACGTGGACGCAGTGGATGCGAGCGGGCCAATTGTCCGGCGCCAGCTGTCGTCGAGCGGCGGCGGCGGCGGCGATCTCTTGTCGGAGGCAAAGGTGAGCGAGGCATCTGCGGGGCAGATGTCGAACGAGCGAGGAACTGGGCGGCGGATGCAGAACAGCTCACCTGGATTAGGTGGCCGCCAGAACTGCGGATATGCAACAGGCGCGTGGCAGGGCCGAGAATCGGCGGAAATCGCCGTCGGCCGCCTGTGGCTCGGGTCCTGCCGACCGCAGTGGTGTTAGTCATCGCAGGCACACCTCAGGAACATTTTGCGCTCACTGTTGTGGCCAGAATGTCACCAATGGCGGCCTCCTTCAATAGAAACCGCCGTCACGGCATGTCCGACTATGAACGACCTGTGGTGTAGCCACATAACAACTGGCCGGAACGAGCACACGTCTGCAAATGATGTGGATGATACTGTGGCCGGGGGTTGAGGCCCGAACTTATGCTAATATACGAAGTTACGCAATATGACTCCAGCATCATTCTTAGCACAAATTAGCACTCCTTCTGGTATTCGCCTGAGGCCCCGCTCACTAGATACTCATCATACGAAGAAGCCGCGCGGCTGACACACGCCGGTCTCGACCACGAGGCGCCCACGCTGTTAATTGTCCCTGGAGCGTGTTGTTCGGGGCAGATTGGGCCCCGCCTAGGACTTGCACTGAGCGCCTTCTAGTTCAGTGGAGAGGCGCCAGATGTCGTCCGCGCCACTGCTCAAGTGTGCGCGCGCACAGCCGACCAGCGTCACCATGACGAGGGCGAGTGGGTGGCGTCTGAGAGCGACGACAGCGAGCAGAGTGGGAAGGCTTGCGGGCGCCAGGTCGCCACAATCACTTGTTGAGCGGAGTCGCAAAAAGGGCCATTATTCCCGAGAGCGAATGCAG